>JAABOM020059111.1:0-13156 GCA_011800125.2 Solanum clarkiae
ATATACATACTTTCAGAATAGATGCAAGTTATTTTAAATCATTTCAATGCATACTTGAGTTTTAAAGGCCAAACATAATTCATAATTATTTATATTTGGGATGAAAAGCCTAATCACATTTCATATCATACTTTTCATGCATAAGAATAACCCATTCACAATTTCCAATAAGGTGTAAACACCCAATATGCTTAAAGAGCCAATATCATAGACATTTATGTGATCACATTCTTGTCATAACCATACTTTTATCAAAATCATATAATTACATAAACATAATTGGGCTTAACCTACTTCAAAACTCTTCTTAAAATTCAATGCTCATGAATGCATATGCCCTGAATGATGTGAGATTATCTTGGGAAATACAGATTCAATCTAAAATCAACAATATAGTAAGAAATTCAAGTGAATCCATAAGTAAAATCCATATTCAAATCATAATTTAGATTACTCATGCTTAAATCAAACTTTAAAGGGACAATGCATATTCATATCTTCATAATAATCATGCAATTCATCATATTAGAATTTAAATCAATTCAAAATCAACAATAAAACATAGCTCATATATTAATTGGATTAAATAAACAATAATTTAAAAGACTCATATTCAAAGTAAGCTTTAATTCATAAATCAAGAAGTAAAAAGAGTTTGAGCCTTCATGGTTGAAAGGGACCATGAATCAATCCTACATACCTTGCTTAGGAAGATGAATTTGAGAAGAATTTAACATGAAGTTGAAACCCCAATTGAATCCTATCTTGGATCTTGAAGATGAGACTTGAGAGAATTTTGAGAGTTTGATTCTAGAAAATAAGGATTAGTCTTGAATGAAGGATTATGAAAATAGATAGAGGTTGTCTAGGAGTGTAAATTGGGCTATAAAGGTCTTAAAATGCCTTCGGGATGGTCCAACATATCAAAACCAGCTCAATAAAATGGCCCTTTGAATTTTTTCTGGCACTTATCATGGGTGGCTTCATGGGTGGTTAAGCTTCACATGGTTCATGAAAGCACATTGTCGCAGCCCAAACAGGTTCAACAAAAAAGGGCATAACTTGTTATTCCAAACTCGAAATTGGATGTAACCGGATGCGTTGGAAAGCTAATTCAAAGAGCTTCAATTTGATAGTCGTAGGCCACCCAGATCTTTTTGTAATAAGAAATATGACCATTTAAAGTTGATCCTTCTAGTAGTTCTTATATCTTTGTGAATGAAATTCCTTTGAGCTTGGGTTGATGTAAGTGACCCATGATGGCCTTAAACAATATAAATAAGCTTGGGTTGAAGGCTTGAAAGTGAATTTAGCTTGATCTTGAAGGTTCCATGGGAATCCTCTAATTAGATCTTGAAAAAAGGAATTGGAAAGCGTTTCAGCGAGTGAATGAGAAGCTAAGTGTGTTAGAATAAGAACAAGTAGTAATGAATGAATATAACTGATTTAGGGGTGGTCACACGGACGGTGTAGGGTGACACAGCCCATGGATGTTTTCATACGGTGTTAGCTTGGTCCAAAACTTTTGGAACCAAATTTTCAAGTACCATTAAGGTCATACAAAGTTCGGATCCTTACAGAGTGCCTGTCCCCTACATGGTTAAATCATGGAGGAAAATATGCGTTAGTATATTTGAATGTACTATGTATGTGAGATGCAACACATGGATGGAATTCTAAGACCATCATTATTAAACTTAACATATGAGGACACATATACAATAAAAGATACATAAGTGAGCTTGAATTGGCACAAGGTATATGGCTCAAAATCAAGATGAGACAACGCATAAGAAAGTATATAAAGTGAAAACATATCATAAGATCATAAGATTGTGGGAATGAAATCTAACAGCTCGACATAGCGGCCTAGTCGTAACATGGTGAATGAGATACCCCGAGGAACCTCACCCAAGCCATTTAAGCTACTCAAGCATTCAAAGGTAATAAATAGAAACACATTACGGAAAATCATAAGGTAAAGGAGCTATAGGCCATCTTGTACAATGAAACAACATTAAAAAGCAAGAAATTTAGAAAATATCATTTGTCCATAAGCATACCACTACATACAAATAGAATTGGTAAGGTCGGTTTGCATCAAATAGAAAGAATATCCATAATAGACAGCATAGAAAGTAAACGCCTCAGAAGGGCCATAAATACATTGTCTAAAACAAAATACATAAGGAGTGAAAAATAGGTGGAGTGCCAAACTAAGGGAGCATCATAACAAAAGCTAATCTCGAATGCCAACTACTAGCCACGAGCTGGTGGAGAAGTACCTGCCCCTACATAGTTAAATCTTACAGGCAAATATACATTAGTATGTTTGAATATACTAAGTATGTGAGATGCAATACACGAATGAAACGGTAATACTATCATAGTTAAACATAACATATAGATATACATAAGATTAAAGAGTCTTGAAATAAGCTTAAACGTACATAAGGAATATGGCTCAGATCAATTTAAGACAATGCATATTAAACACACGAATTTAAGACATCATAGGATCATGTAAACTTGTGAAAATGGACCATAACCGACAGTAAGACCATGTGAGCTATTATATGGAATCCAATGAACTCCTTTCTTTAGAAAAAGGCCAATGTACTCCTTCCATTGAGAAAAAGGGAATCTACTTGCTAAGGTTGATATCCGAAACTTAGTAACCTTACAATTAGATCTTTCATAACTTTAGGGCCTATATAGATCCACTAGCCTAGCCTACAAGGCTCCTATGGTACCACATAGTTAGGGACAGCGAGATTTAGCTTCAAGGGATCACACCTCAACTAATGGGATGAGTTCCAATCACTAGTCCTCTCGGTGCTAAGTCATCCCACAAAAATCTTTTAAAACATACTCTTAGAATTATAAGTAGCAATCATAGGAGTAGCTCGAACTTAAGAATCTTTCTTAAACATCCTTTGGGGCAATAATCATCATACATATATATTTGGTAAACTTTAACTTTGAAGCTCTTCATAAATGCTCTAATCATTGTCATAACTCATGAAAAACTTTCAGTGAAAATAAAGTGGGTTTAATTGATACATGAAATAATCATAAATCACATAAATCATAAGAAATTTCTTTAAAAAAGAACATCGAAATCAACCAAACTTAATCATATCAAAACCCATCATAAAATCAACATTATACTTCAAACATATACATATTTTTACTTAGAAAGGTAGTCATTGAACTTTATGAGTATCATATAATAACTTAAGGATCATGAAATCATTATAAGCATGCATAAGAATTTAGAAACTTAAAGTAAAGATAAAATGCATAGTGGTGAACTCTATGGGTGAAAGGATACCCATAAATCAACTCACATACCCGTGAAACTAGACAGAATCGAAATTAAAGCCTTGGGTAAGAAACTTGAAAAACCCTAGCCTTGTTCTTAGGAGTTCTTGAGGAGCTCTTTTGCCTTAAAGAATTTAGGAGTATAGAATGAAGGTAAATGGGTCTTGTAGGCTAATATAGGTTCCTCTCTCATCACCAAAATGACATAGTTTTGAATTAGAATTGATGGGAATAACTGAATTGCCCCTTATTAAAAACTATCAAAAGCCTTCTATGAGACCCCGACTAAGGGCTGTAAGTCCTTTCGTCTGATGGCTCACTTGAGAATCCTGCAATATGACTTTTCCTTAATTGAAAACTAGAACAAATAGGGCTAGCCATGGAATTACTCACAGGCCATGGTTGGACTCATAGAATCCTTCCACACTTAGCCAAATTTCACCTCATTTTTTACCTTATTCTACGAAATCTTATACGGTCCGTCTGATAACTCGTAAATCACCTTTCTGAAAATCCCAAGTTTCCTTCATGTCTGGGTTCCCAGTCACGAACCTTCTATGAGATGTAGTACTACCTACAAGTCATACCTAGGTCCGTGGGTTACCCACACTTAGAAACATTTCCCCTTCCTGATGCTCTATGTTGAAAGATTGACCCTACGGGCCATAGAACAACTTACAGGTCGTAAAAAGTCTCGTAAACCAGGTTTCCATTCATTTTTAGGCCAACTTTTCTGCACTTAGTGCTCTTAAACTTGGGGTCGTTACAATATCTACCCCATGGGAACATTCGTCCTCGAATATACTTAAAAGGCAGGTTCTAAGGAGTGAACTAGCAACTAATAACCCAATATGCATGCAAAAAAGCGAGTCGAACATCATTTCTCAAAAATTTCAAATTTCATACTTTAAAGCATGTCTCAAAACAATCCATAAACATCAAAATAAATGGATACATCATGGGAAACTAGAATGCATGAGACTCGAGGTTTTTGAAGAATTTCTTAGTACCTTAGGCTTTAGTGAGTGGAATAGATGTGGATAACGCTTCATCATATTCGCTTTCAGTTCCCATGTAGTACCCTCAACTTGTTGGTTCCTCCAGAGTACTTTGATGGATGTGACTTCCTTGTTCCTTAGCTTCTTTACTTTTTGGTCTAGAATTTCAATCGGCGCCTCTTCATAACTCAAATCATCTACAATGTTCACTTCATGCAAAGGAACTATGGAACTTGGGTCACCCATGAATTTCCTCAACATCAATACATGAAAGACTGGATGAATCAAGTGTAACTCGTTAGGTAGTTCCAACTCATACGCTACTTTCCCCACTCTCCTCACCACTTGTAAGATCCCATATATCTAGGACTCAATTTCCCTTTCTTACCGAACCAAAAACACCTTTCATTGAAAATACCCACAAATAGACCCATTCATCGACGTGGAACTCAAGTTCCCTTCTTCTTACATCTGAGTAGGACTTTTGTCAGCTTTAGGCTACTTGCAATTTCTCCCTTATGATTTTAATTTTCTTCGTAACATTCATCACCAAGTTCGGTCCTGGTAATGCCACCTCATCGACTTTGAAACACCCAATGGATGATCTATATCGTCTATCGTACAATGCTTCGAACGATGCCATCCCAAAACTTACATGAAAGCTATTGTTGTAGGCAAACTCGATAAGTGACAAATTTTTATCCCAACTTCCCTTGAATTCCAGCACGCAAGCTCTCAACATATCTTTCAAACTTTGAGTATCCCTTTTTGGATTGCTCAATAATTTGAGGATGAAATGTCGTACTCAACTTTACTCTACTACTTAGGCCTCTTTGGACAGAATTTTAAAAGTGAGAAGTGAATTGAAATCCAAGATCTGATATGATGGATAAAGAAATTCCATGCAACCTCACCAACTCTTAGATATACAAGTGGGCATAGTCCTCAGCACTGAATGTGGTTGTGACCAGCAAGAAATGAGCTGATTTCATCATGCAGTCAACTATCAACCATATGGAGTCAAAGAGCTTTTTTTGTCTTTGAAAACCAACTACAAAGTCCATACTAATCTCTTCCCACTTCCAAGTAGGAATATCAAACTCCTAGGCTAGGTCACCCGACCTTTGGTGTTCAGTTTTAACCTGCTAGTAGTTAGCACATTCAAACAAAAATTAAGCAATGTCCTTCTTTATCCCGTTCCACCAATAAATCTCCCTCAAGTCTCTATATATTTTGGTTGTGCTGGGATGAATGAAATATTTAGGACCCAATTTACAAGCTTGGTCTATGACTCATAGAATAAACCATGACTCATCTTGTTCAATCGTAGACCGAAGTTCAGAGGCCTTACATGATTGACTCATCTACGACCTCTATCTACGAATCTTGGATCAATATACGAGTTGCATAAAGCACTTATGGTTCCTTAAGATTTTTCTCAAAAACTTTTCAAGTGTCAGGTGCCTACCACAAAAAACCATTTATGACCTCTAAAGCAAATCACGTCTAAATTTTTCTACAACTTTATTGAAAGGACCCTGAAAAGTGCCCAAATACGTGCCTCAGAATGCTCGAAATTTTAAATTTCACATATCTTACAGTTTGTTTGCTATTTCAAAAATTTGACGTCATATTCTTATTCAGGGGATCAATATTAGGTGGCAAAGGGTCTAACCCCGATTTTAGAGCAATCGAATCACAATTTTAAATTTCCAAAAATTTAATTTCCAGAAACAATCCACGACAGCACCGCGACGTGCAGCTATCACAGACATGTGTTAATTTGACCTCCACGACAGGTCCGTATACGGACCTAACGTGGACCTGTGTATTTTGTTGCCAATGATTTCTATCTTGGTCTAAGACTTTTGGGTCTTGGACCTAAGTGTGCCCCAACGTGTTTTTACCCCTACTTAGCCTTATTCCACCATCATATCATCCAAACCATTTCCCAAAACTCACTCAAACACTTAGTCATATTTTCACATCACAAACTCAAGTCCCAAACCCTCATCCCAAGCTAAGGTTTTCCTTCAAGGTTTTTCAAGCTTCAAGCCTCCATCTCCAATCTTCACCAAGATCACCTCTAAGCTAAAGTATGTAGGTTTCTTTCATGGGTTCCTTTCACCCATGATACCCAAGCCTCCTTTTACTCAAATTGCATGATTTAAAGTTGATTTACAAATGGATCTTACATATTATGAAATTCACAGTATGCTATGTTAAATTTATTTGAAGTTGCGACTGTTTTGCTACTTTTTAATCTATAAATCTTTGATATATTGTAAGATTTGATGATGGATTTTGATATATATTGCTTGAGAATGTTGCAAGGTGTTGATTGATGGTTTTACAATGGATTTTATTGCATGCTTTCATCTCTATATTTCAAGGTTCTATTCTAGCATTATACACCCTCAAAGTATTTGATAAAATGTCTGGATGTGTTTCTTGAGAAGTTGAAGGTCCAAACCTTGAGATATGATATGAATGACTATACGATGATGAAATGAGCCTATGTATACTCTATATAAAGTATTGCATTAGACCATGGCCAATTCGGGAGACTAAGAGCCCGGATAACCGAGGTGGGGGTTTGTACTTATCAACCGAGGTGGGATTTTGTACTCATCAACTAAGGTGGGGTTTGTACTTCGCCATGAGGGTGATAAAGTGTGATTATCATCAACCATGTAAGGGGTTTGTACCACACCACTAGGGTGATGGGGTGAGATCACCATCAACCGACCAAGGTGTTTATACTTTGGAAATCTGATTTGGTCTAATCTTCACAAATGATATCCTATAAGAGCATGAGTTACTTAAGCATGTTTACTTATGCATTGATCATACATGCCATATTGCTATATTATGCCCATTGCCTATTGTTATGCATTTTGATTGTGATGCCTAATACTTGTTGCATTGCATCCTACATACTTTGTACATTTAAACTTACTAACGCATACTCTATGCCTACAAGATATCACCATGTAGGAACTGGCGCCTAAGTTGATCATCCTCCTCCATGTGGCTAGTCGGTACTATTTAAGCAAGTTGGTGAGTCCTCCATTTCTGGGACCTTGGTTTATATTCTATTACCTTGTATTGAGACACTTTACTTTATATTCTATTTGATTATGAGAGTGAGCCCGGTTACTTTGTCTTGGCCCCCGCTCTTATCTATATATAGAGGTGTTTGTTGGATATGTTATGTATCTATGCTAAGAGCCTTGACTCTATTATTTTCAATGTTTAAGATATGAGTGTGTCTCTTGTCTCTAGATTATGATGTTGTGCAAGCTTTTCCCTAGTCCCGTTGCCCTTATTCTTATTCTTTTATATTGTATCTATTTCTTCTACAACCAAGGATATGTCATGAGATTCTAAGAGGCTTGCTTGGGTTTCCCTTGCGTCGTGTCACGTCTAGGCCCTATGTGGGTTGTGAAAAACTTGGTATCAGAGCACTAGGTTGATAAATCCTCAGAGTCCAACACACCGCATTGATTAGAGTCCTATTCATGGTTGTGAAGCACGTCATGACTATGAATAGAAGGCTATGAGACGTTTTAGGAAATGTTTCCCTTCTTCATGTTCTAAGTCATGCTATAGTGTTGTGATAAGTTTTTCCCCTAACGAATGTTCTTTGCTATGCTACATCATGCGAAAAACTCAAGGACGAAGGGCCCAAACGCCCGAGGAGTAACCTACCAATGGTGAGCTCCGGGATGCTCTCACTATGCTTTCCCAAGTTGTGGCCAACCAAGTCAATCAAGGGGCCCAAGCCCCTCATGCAACTACCCCGGGAGCTAGGGTAAGAGACTTCATGAGAATGAATTTGCCGATTTTCCATGGGTCAAAGGTGGATGAAAATCCACATGAGTTCATCGATTAGGTCTACAAAATCTTGAATATTATGGGTGTTAGGCCAAATAAAAAGGCGGAGTTGATGGCATACCAACTCAAAAGGATAGCTCAAATATGGTATGATCAATAGAAGGGTGAGAAGGGGATTGGTAATGTGGTGCTTTAGGAGGAGTTCACGTTGTCTTTCCTTAACCGATTTTTCCCTCTTGAGCTTAGGGAAGAAAAGTTGGTAAAGTTTCTGAACTTAAAACAAGGTTCTATGAGTGTGAGGGGGTATGACCTCAAGTTTAATCAACTTTCAAAGTATGCTCCTCATTTGGTAGCCAATCCTAGATCTAGGATGAACAAGTTTGTGATGGGGGTCTCCGACTTGGTAAGTGAAGAATGCCGGTCCACCTTGCTAATTAGTGATATGGACTTGTCTTGGTTGATGACCTATGTCGAGCAAATGGAAGAAGAAAGTTGAGGAAGAGAAGGGGCCATGAGGCCAAGTGGGCTCGATTTGAGGGTAAATACCAAAAGGGTGCTAGATTTAATCAAGGGCCAAGGGACTCTTCATGGTACTAATAGGGGGTTTGCCAATGACTTCTCTAGGCCATAAGGTGTTGGTGGTGTGGCTCCTATTGATGTGTTTCCTGTGGAAGGAATCATAGAGGCCCATGTTTGAAAGATTCTAGTCCATGCTTTTGGTTGTGGGGAGCTTGGGCCCAAGAAGGTAGATTATCCGAGAAACCATGGCAAAGTCCAAGGTGCTAATGCAGTTCCATTGGGTAGAGATGGTCCTCAAGGTGGTTCCCCAAGGCACAATCGATTTTATGCTCTACATGGGAGGCAAGGGGTTGGTGAGGTTCCCGATGTTGTTACCGGTATGTCGAAAATCTTTGACTTATCTATATTCTTTGATTGATCCGGATTCCACTCTTTCCCTTATTACCCCTTTTGTTGCTAAAAATTTCCATATTGTGCCCCAGTTGTTGCATGAGTCATATGAAGTGTCTACTCCTATTGGTGCCTCTATTGTTGCTAGGAAAGTTTATAGGGATTGTCCTATTTGCATTTTGCATAAGTTGTTGCCTTGTGATCTTGTTGAATTAGACATGGTAGATTTTGATATCATTCTTGGGATGGGTTGGTTGCATGCCTACTGTTCTTCTATTGATTATAGAACCCGTAGGGTCAGTTTCAATTTCTTAATGAACCTGTCCTTGAGTGGGAAAGTTAAAATGTGGTGGTCAAGGGTAGATTTATTTCATGCATTAAAGCCCGTAAGTTGATCTCTAAGGGGTGTCTTTACCATCTTGTGAGGGTTAAAAATATATGTGGATTCCAAAGTCCCTTCCGTTGAGTCGGTCCCTATTGTAAATGAGTTTCTTGATGTCTTCCCAAATGACCTTCCTGGTGTCCCTCCCGAAAGGGAGATAGATTTGGAATAGATCTCCTTCCCGATACCTGACCCATCTCTATCCCCCCCTACCATATGGCTCCGGCAGAGTTGAAGGAGATAAAAGAGCAATTGAAAGATTTGTTGGAAAAGGGATTTATTAGACCTAGTCAATCATCTTGGGGTGCTCCGGTGTTGTTTGTGAAAAAGAAGGATGGGTCACTTAGAATGTGCATTGATTACTAGCAACTTAATAAGGTCACTATGAAGAATAGATATCCTCTTCCAAGGATTGATGACTTGTTTGACCAATTGCAAGGGGCTAGATTCTTCTCTAAGATTGATCTTCAGTCCGAGTATCATCAAGTGAGGGTGAGGGAGTGTGATGTTCCTAAGACAACCTTCTAGACTAGATATGGGCATTATGAGTTTGCTCTGATGTCATTTGGGTTGACCAATACACCGACCATCTTCATGGACCTAATGAATAGGGTCTTCAAACCCTACCTTGATTCCTTTGTTGTGGTGTTCGTTGATGATATTTTGATCCATTCACATAGTAGGGAGGAGCATATAGACATTTGGTCATGGGAAGAGAAATTGTATGCCAAATATGATAAGTGTGAATTTTGGTTGAAGGAGGTTGCATTCTTGGTCATATGGTATCGGGGGATGGTATAAAAATGGATCCTAAGAAAATCAATGTGATTAGAAATTGGCCTAGACCATTGAACCTGTCGGATCTTAGGAGCTTTTTGGGCCTTGCGGGTTACTATAGAAGGTTTGTGAATGCGTTCTCCTCCATTGCTTCCCTATGACAAAATTGACTCAAAAAAGAAGGTTAAGTTTATGTGGAAAGATGAATGTGAGAGAAGCTTCCAGACATTGAAGCATAGGCTTATGTCCACTCCTATATTGTCACTACTGGATGGGCTTGAGGGTTTTGTTGTGTATTGTGATGCATCTAGAATTGGTTTGGGTTGTGTGCTAATGCAAAATAGTAAGGTCATAGCCTATGCTTCTAGACAACTAAAAATGCATGAAAAGAACTACCCTACCCATGACCTTGAATTGGCTGTCATGGTGTTTGCATTAAGGATTTGGCGTCATTACTTGTATGGGGTGCATGTTGTTGTCTTCATCCATCATAAGAGCCTCTAATATGTCTTCACTCAAAAAGATCTCAACTTGAGACAAAGAAGGTGGCTACAACTTCTCAAAGATTATGAAATGAGTGTGCATTATCACTCGGGTAAGGCAAATGTGGTGGCGGATGCTTTGAGTCGGGTATCCATGGGTAACCTAGCTTATGTTGAGGGTGGTGATAGGAAAATGTCTAGAACGGTGCATAGATTGGCTATATTGGGGGTTAGGTTAGAAAAAGTGGGTGATGGTGTTGTTGTTGATGGTTTTAAATCTTCCTTGGTTGATGAGGTGATAGCAAAACAAGATCTTGACTCCTCTTTGCTTGAATTGAAGGCATTGGTGAAAGAGGGCAAGGTAGAGGTTTTCTCCCAAGGGGGAGATGGTGCCCTTAGGTACCAAGGTAGGTTGTGTGTGCCTTGTGTTGATGGTTTAAGGGAGAAAATTCTTGATGACACCCATAATTCTCCTTATTCTATCCACTCCGGTTCCACTAAAATGTGTAGAGACTTAAGGGATGTGTATTTGTGGGAGGCATGAAGAGGGACATTGCCAAATTCGTTTCTGATTGCCATAGTTGTCAACAAGTTAAAGTTGAATATCAAAGGCCGGTGGCCTAACCCAAGACATAGAGATTCCCACTTGGAAATGGGAGGTGATTAATGTGAATTTTATGGTTGGGTTGCCTAAGACTAGGAAAGGTTTTGATTCCCTTTGGGTGGTAATTGATAGGATGACGAAATTGACTCACTTTCTACTGATTAAGACCACATATGGGGCTGAAGAGTATACAAGGTTGTACATTCATGAGTTAGTGAGGTTGCATGGGGTTCCTTTGTCCATAATATCGGATCGTGGTTCATAATTCATTTCATACTTTTAGAGGTCTTTTCAAAGGGGTCTTGGTACAAAAGTTCACCTTAGTATGACCTTTCACCCTCAAATGGATGGCCAAGCCGAAAGGACAATTCAAACACTTGAGGACATACTAAGGGCTTGTGTATTGGAGTTGAGTGGTAGTTGGGATGACCATCTTCCGTTGATTAAGTTTGCCTACAATAATAGTTATCACTCTAGTATCGGTATGGCTCCTTTTGAGGCTTTTTATGGGAGACATTGTAGGTCACCAGTTGGTTGGTTTGAAGTTGGAGAGGTGGCTTTATTAGGACCGAATCTAGTTATGGAGGCTCTTGAGAAGGTTAAGATAATTAGGGAAAGGTTGAGAACAACTCAAAGTCACCAAAAATCTTACGTCAATGTGAGAAGAGGAGACCTTGAATTCAAAGTGGGGCATTGGGTCTATTTGAAAGTTTCTCCAACGAAAGGTGTGATCCATTTTGGTAAAAAGGGAAAGTTGAGTCCAAGGTATGTTGGTCCTTATGAGGTGATAAGGAGGATTGGCAAGGTAGCTTATGAATTGAAGTTGCCTAGTGAAATGAATTTGGTTCACCCTGTGTTTCATGTCTCTATGTTGAGGAAATGTGTTGGTGATCCTAATGCTATTGTACCTCTTGATGTTGTGGGTCTTGTTGAGGATAACTTGACTTATGAGGAGGTTCCAGTTCGGATCCTAGATAGGCAAGTGAAGAGATTGAGGAACAAGAAGGTGGCATCCGTTAAGGTCCTTTGGAGGAATAAATCGAAAGTGCTACTTGGGAGGCCGAAGAGGACATGCGAAAGCGGTATCCTTATCTTTTCCACTCCACTTAAGCCTAAGGTACTAATTCTAAGTCCCCTATGTGATTCAAGTCTTATGTTTCAACCCCTAGGCCATTCATATGCACTCATGTTTAAGTTGGCAAGTTTATGATGATTTTACACTTATGTTGAGGCTTTGAAAATGGTATTTTAAATATAATGTTGCACATTAGTTGGGGCTGTTTTGTTTATGATCATTCTTGTCTTGTACGTCTCTTTTACATTTGGGGACGAATGTTCCCAAGGGGGAGATATTGAAACGACCCCGAAGAGTGCCCGAATACGTGCCTCGGAATGCCCAAAATTTTAAATACCATATATCTCAAAATCCATTTGCTATTTCGAAAATTCAACTTCATATTCTTGTTCAGGAGATTAAAATTAGGGGAAAAAAGTCTAACCCCAATTTTAGAGCAATCGAATCACAATTTCAAATTTCCAAAAATTCAATTTCCAGAAACAATCTACAACAGCACCGTGACCAGCAGCTGTCACGGACATGTGTTAATTTGACCTCCACGATAGGTCCGCGTCAGCGGACCAAATGCGGACCTGTGTATTTTGTTGCCAGTGGTTTCTATCTCGGTCCAAGGCTTTTGGGTCTTACCTAAGTGTTCCCAAACATGTTTTTACCCCTACTTAGCCTTATTTCACCCTCATATCATCCAAAACATTTCCCAAAACTCACTCAAACACTTAGTCATATTTTCACTCCCCAAACTCAAGTCCCAAACCCTCATCCCAA
>JAABOM020059112.1:0-13155 GCA_011800125.2 Solanum clarkiae
ATAAAATGTGTATGAGATGAAATAACTCGTGAACTTTATTTGGCAAAAGAACCCATGTAACTTGGTATCCATGTATGTATGCAGATTTTAAGGTGACTGTGTATGGAAGCATATGAATATGTGGAAGAGTGTAGATAGAATTAATAGTTGTATCGAAGTTGGTAAGCACCTTTATGTGCCAAGGAAGGATCTATGTTTCATGCCAAAGGATACGAAATCAAGTAGCCTTACATACCTCGTTGTAGGACGTTGTTACTACCTCGAGATAACTTTTTCCTCCTCCAGATATTTATCTACAACATAGTAGGTAATAAAACTAGCATTAGTAATCAATAGATACACCTTGGCAGCCCAATCACAAAAAAAACACGGGTAACAAGTGGGTATTTATAAACCCAAGCGTATTCTTTCAACCTTTCCGCCCCTAATCGTATTTTCTAACACACATTCACATGTACACATCATGTGCAGCCTGTTTTAGTGATACAACAATCTTACAACATCCCACAAAGCACAACACATAACAATTCTATACAACCTACAAATGGACAGCATAACGTTACATCCCTTCGCCCCATTTTGACATCGACAATTCCAAACGCGTTCCAACTTTAACCAAACTGTTCTAAACACATCTATACATAAAAACAGCCTTGAACTAGTCTCAGAATAGTAACAAATCAGTCATTAAGGATATGAGGCAATAGTCTTCCATCCATCAGCCCACAAGTTCCAATCAATATTACACTTAAGATAGCACAATAAAACTCGTTTGTTAAATGAAACCAAAATAAGGGGGGCAACCTTAGGGTGATATCTATAACTCAAACTACATTAAGAATATCAAGTTATCTTCATAATACAACCCACGAAACATAGATAAGTCACTAAAAAAAAGGCAAATGTGCAGCAACTTTCTAAACACATGTTGTCGAGATTTTTAGCACAAGCATAACTAGCATATACTTCTTGTCTTTCATGAAGAAACTATATTAAATACACAAATATAATTACTTACATTTGCCTTCAAGATTTAGGTCTCCTTCAAGAACCCTAGAGGGTTGTGTAGGATTCCTTATGAAGTGAAATAAAGGGAGAAAGAAAAGTCTTTAGGAAGCTGAAAATTTTCTCCAAAGTGAAATAACTTAAGGGACTGTTTTGAGCCCTTTATAAAGGGTCTCTTGGCCAACTTACTCTTGAAATTTTGATGACATTTTACCACATATTAATAAGCTGGTTATGCAGCAGCTTGGCCCTTACACTTGAGCCTAAATGGGTCTCAAAGTTGATAGGCTTTGGCTGCCCATTTTCCAAATTCTTCTTCACTTAGTTTGGGCCCAATTAGCCAAGTGGGTTGTGATGTACTTGGTGCATTTTATTATCCTTCTTGGGCTGAAAATGTAGTTAATTTATGATGCTAAAACATGGGCTAAAGTTACACCCTTAACATGAACTTTATTCATAATCAGACTTGGACAAATTTGACGTCGAGCCTTGTCTACGTTTAGCTAGCAAATTAAGCTAAGCAAGTAGGTGACTCACCTGCTAGCTTCCTGAGTCCTACAAGCATCTCAATTCTCTTACTTCATTTAAGGCCATGATCTCGTCAATTCGACTTAAAGATTATTTACACTCGACCCTCTTAAACGTTAGACATACATATCGCCCTTTAATTGGAAATTCAAGAACTTTTAAAAATGGGCGCTAATTTGACCAAACCATATCATGTTTCATTTGCATAGTACTAATATTGTAAGATGTGGGGTGTTACGTTTTACCTCACACACTAGGGTGATGGGTACGATCATCACTAACCTAGATGAGGGGTTTGTACCTCACACACCAGGATGATGGGTACGATCATCACTAACCTAAATGAGGGGTTTAAACCTCACATACTAGGGTGATGTGACAACCCAACCTGATAAAGGGACCACCAAGGGGTTTGTACTTTTGAAATCTAGCTTGGTCTCTTCTACACATATGATATCCTATATGAGCATGAGTTACTTAAGTATGTTTTACTTATGTTTGATCATCCTCTTTAAGAAAGTCCCCGAGAGGGCTTAGTTGATCCATGATTTATCTTTCATCTTTCGTTTCCTTTTCGTTTGTTTCGAGAAATCTATCGATCAATTCCGATTCTTTTACATGTCATATTGTTATATTATGCCTATTGCTATGCATTTTGATTAAGGTGCTTATCTTTTGTTGCATTGCGTCCTACATACTTAGTACATTCAAACGTACTAACGCATACTCTTGCCTACATGATATCACCATGTAGGAACGGATGCCCAAGTTGATCATTGTCCCCCTCCATGTGGCTAGTTCAGTACTACTCAAGCTAGTTAGTGTGTCCTCAACTTCGGGGACCTTAGCCTATGTTGATTTTATTAGGTATTGGGATACTCTTCCTTACTTTTTATTGTGAATATGAGGGTGAGCCTGGTTGCTTTGTCTTAGACCCTGCTCTTATCTAAGTATGGGAGGTGTTTGTTGGACATGTTGTATATCTATGATAAGAGCTTGACTCTTTGTCTATTGTTTATGATGTTATGCAAGCTTTCCCCTTAGTCCCTTTGCCCTTTTCTCACTCTTTTATGCCTTCTATATGCTTTCGCGACTAGTTATGTGTAATGACAAGTTAAGAGGCTTGTTTGGGGTTCCTTCGAGTTCCCCATTTGCCGTGTCATGTCTAAGCCCTACGCTTGGGTCAGCACAGAGCCTGTAGCACCCGTTGTCCCTATTGAACAGCCCCTGAAAGATAAGGTCTCGAATGCTGAATTGCGCTAGGCTATTCAAACTTTAGCGCAGGCTGTTACAGCACCTTCTGTGAGACAAGGAGCGGGTAGACAGGATGCACATGACATATCAAAAGTTTGAGAATTCTTGAGGATTAATCTTCCTGAGTTCACAGGGTCTGCATCCACTGAGGATCTTGAGAACTATGTGGAGGAGCTTCAGAAAGTGTTCAAAGTGATGCATGTGGCTGATGCTGACAGGGTTGAATTGGTTGCTTACTAGCTCAAGGGTATGGCCAAATTTTTGTTGGATCAATGAAGAAGAGTATAGGGAGGATGCCCCTATGCTGACTTGGGCTATGTGTGAGGAAACTTTCCTGTGGTGCTTCTTCCCAAGTGAACGAAGAGAAGCTAAGGTGAGAGAGTTCTTGAACTTGAAACAGGGCTCTATGATTGTGCAAGAGTATGGGTTGAAGATTATGCGATTATCTTGCTATGCTCTGAACATGGTTGCTGATATGAGGGGAAGGATGGGATGCATGTTGATGGATTGAATAGTGGGCCACAGAGAGATAAGAGGGAGCTATGCTTGTGAATGATATGGATATAGGAAGACTGATGACCTTTTTGCAACAGGCTAATGAGGAGAGAGAGCATGATAGAGAGGAGTTCAGAAGCAAGAAGGCTAAAACATACAACCATGAGGTTAGAAAGAAGGGGAATGGTAACCCGCTTCCAACACCATCATCTGCTAGTGCACCTGCACCTAGAGTCTTACATGATCAAAAATCTCATAGTGTTGGAGCCCATGGATCTCAGTCACGAGCTAGTGTGGCTCATGGTTCACAGGGTAAGCCACCATATGGCATGTGTGGCAGGTTACACTTGGGTAAATGTCGTGATGAGAGTAATGCATGGTTCTGGTATGGTCAAGTAGGGAATTACCAGAGAGACTATCTAAATTGGACTGACCAGGCTCAATCTTCCAAATCCGTCCCGCCAGCTAAAGGAAACTAGTGAGGTACTACATTAGGCGCAAGCGGAGCTATAAACCATTTATATGCCATGGGTAATCTTCATGATCAGGAGAACTCCCCAGATGTTGTAATGGGTATGATTTGAGTCTTTTCTCTTGATTTTAATTTTTTGATGGATCCTGGTGCCACATTATATTTGGCAACTCCCTCTGTGGCCAGTAGATTTGATAGAGGCCTTGAGAGTCTTCTTTAACCCTTTGATGTTTCTACTACAATAGGTGAGTCTATTCGAGCTGAGAGAGTCTATAAAGCTTGTATAGTGTCCATTCATCATAGGGATACTATCATTGATTTGGTTGAGTTAGATATGATTGATTTTGATTTGATTCTTGGCATTGATTGGCTTTACACTTGCTATGGCAACATTGATTGTAGAGCTTGAATAATTAAGTTCCAATTACGAATAAACCGGTTCTAGAGTAGAAGGGTGATTAAGTAGCACCTAAAGGAAACTTTATCTCATATCATAGAGCCAAAAAGATGATGTCCAAAGGTTGTATCTACCACATCGTTCAAGTGAAATCTAATGATGTTGAGTCTGCTACTCTTGAGTCAGTCCCCATTGGGAGTGAGTTTCCTGAAGTGTTTCATGAGGATCTGCCTGGAGTCCCTCCTGATAGGGAGATCAACTTTGGGATTGATGTTCTTCCCGATACCCAGCCTATCTCAATTCCACCTTATAGGATAGCCCCCGCTGAATTGAAAAAGTTGAAAGAGCAATCGAAAGATTTGTTGGAGAAGGGCTTCATAAAGCTGAGTGTTTCTCCTTGGGGTGCCCCAATCCTATTCGTGGGTCTCTCAGAATGTGTATTGACTATGGTCAACCGAACAAGGTTACAATAAAGAATAAATATCCTCTCCCAAGGATAGATGATTTGTTTGACCAACTCCAGGGTGCCTCTTATTTCTCAAAGATAGACCTCCGATTTGGTTAGCATCAGTTGAAAGTGAGGGAATGTGGCATACTAAAGACAACCTTTAGGACTAGATATGGCCATTTTGAGTTCTTGATCATGTCCTTTAGGTTGATGAATGTGCCTGCAGCCTTCATGGATTTGATGAATAAGGTATTCAGATAATATCTTGATATGTTTCTAATTATGTTCATCAATGATATTTTGGTGTATTTGAGAGATGAAAAGGAGCATACAAATTACCTCAATATTGTCCTCCAAACCCTTAAGGACCATGAGTTGTATGAAAAATTCTCGAAATATGAATTCTGGCTTAAGTTAATGGCCTTCCTAGGCCATATTGTCTATTGTGATTGTATTCAAGTAGACGCTCAAATGATCGAAGCGGTTAAGTACTGGCCCAGATTGACCTCTCCGATAGACATAAGAAGTTTCTTAGGGTTGGCAGGCTATTACTATATATTTGTAGAGTGATTTTCTTCCTTATCTGCACCATTTACTAAGTTGACTCAGAAAAAGGTCAAGTTACAATGGTCGGATGAATGTGAGAAGAACTTTCAAGAGTTGAAAACTGGATTGTCTATTGTACCGGGTTTAACATTACCTGATGGGATGGAAGACTTTGTAATCTATTGGGATTCCTCGAGAGTTGGATTGGGATATATGTTGATGCTGAGAGAGAAAGTGATAGCCTACACTTCCAGACAACTTAAGGTTCATGAGAAGAACTATCCGACCCTTGAACTCGAGTTGGCAATAGTGGTGTTTGCACTTAAAATCCGGCGGAACTACTTATATTGAGTGTGTGGATGTGTTCACTTACCACAAGAGCTTGCAGTATGTCTTCAGTCAGAAAGATCTCAACCTGCGATAGAGAAGATGGTTGGAGTTGCTCAAGGATTATGACATGAGCATTCTCTACCGTTCAGGTAAAGATAACATAGTTGTTAATGCTCATAGCAGGTTGTCAATGGGTAGCACAACCCATGTTGAGGAAGGGAAGAAGGAGCTAGCTAAAGAAGTGCATCGATTGGCTCGATAGAGATTCCAACTAGAGGAAAATGATGATGGAGGAGTTAATGTTCAGAACGGGTCTGCTTCATCCTTAGTTGCAGAGGTGAAAGAAAAGCAAAACCAAGATCCTGTCATAATCATAATTGAAGGAGGCTATCCACAAACAAAAAGTGATGGTTTTCTCCAAATGGGGAGATGGAATGCTGAGATACCATAGTAGATCGTACGTCCCTGATGTTGATGGTGTTTGAGAAAGAATTATGGTGGAAGCCCATAGCTCTAGATATTCCATTCACCCTTGCTCTACCAAGAATAACACGACTTGAGGGAATTCTATTGGTGGAGTAGAATGAAGAGGGATATTGCCAAGTTTGTTTCCAAGTGCCCGAATTACCAGCAAGTGAAAGTTGAGCATCAATGACCATGTGGATTAGCTCAGAACTTTGAGATTCCTTAATGGAAGTAGGAGATGATCAATATGGACTTTATTACTAGTCTATTGAGGTCTTGAAAGCAATATGATTTGATTTGGGATATTGTAGATAGGATGACCAAATTGGCTCACTTCTTAGTAGTTGAGACAACTAACACTGCAGAGGAGTATGCCAAGTTATACATCCAAGAGATTGTGATGTTCCATGGGGTTCCCTTGTCCATCATCTCGGATAGAGGAGCTCAATTCAACTTCCAATTTTAGAGATCCTTCCATAAAGGATTGGATACGAAAGTGAATCTGAGCACAATCTTTCATCCATAGATAGACGGTTAGACAGGGCGAACAATTCAGACACATGAGGATATGACTTCAAAGGAAATTGGGATGATCACCAGGAAATTGGGATGATCACCTATCATTAATTGAATTTGCATATAACAATAGTTATCATGCATCCATTCAAATGGCTCCCTCCGAAGATTTGTATGGGAGGAGGTGTAGGTCACTAATTGGGTGGTTTAAAGTTGGTGAAACTGACTTGTTGCGCCTGATCTTGTCCATCAATCAACAGAGAAGATTAAGGTCATTAAATAGAGGTTGAAGACTGCTCAAAGTCGCCAAAAATACTACACTGGCATGAGGAGGAAAGAGTTGGAGTTCAAGGTAAATGATTGGGTGCACTTGAAAGTGTCACCTATGAAGGGTGTCATGATTTTTGGGAAGAAGCATAAATTGAGCCCACATTATATTGGGCCTTATCAAATTGCAAAGAGGATCATTGAGGTTGCTTATGAGTTAGAGTTACTTTCCGAGTTAGATGGTATTCATCCAGTGTTCCACATGTCGATGTTGAAGAAGTGCTTAGCAGACCCTGCCTTGGTGATCCTTGTTGAGAATATTGGAGTGAAGGATAGCTTGTCCTACGAAGAGATACCTGTAAAAACATTGATCTTCATATTTGCAAGTTCAGAACCAAAGAGATAGCCTCAGTCATAGTTCTGTGGAGAAATCAATTTATTAAGAAATCCACATAGGAAGCTGAGGAAGAGATGAAAGCAAAATATCTGAACCTATTCGTGTATAATGACAAGAATGTTGAAGGTAAATTTCCTTACCCTTAATTGAATTGATTGTCTGTTCTTGAGTTGAACTTCTATTCTTGAATTAGAATAGAGTCGATTCATGATTGAGAAAGAGTAGAGAGTTTGATTGAGAAATGTGAAGGTTGAGTTGAGTTTGAGTCTATTAGTGCCTTGATATCCACCTTTACTCATCATTCGAGGACGAATGATCCAAAGAGGAAGATGATGCAACACCTAGAAAAATTATCAAAATACCCCAAGAATGGAGATGTGCGCGTAACGCATCTTCCGATGCTCCATTTGGAAATCCAAAATCGAATTTGCAATCAATATGAAAAATTGAGTGAAAGAAAGATCTTGGTCAAATTTTAGAGCGACCAAGTCAAAAGATAATTTTTCATAATTAAATCCAAACCAGTGAGGGTATGCGTCAAGGCTGTGACGCATCCTAGCTGTGGATCCTGACTTGTTTTTTTCAATTTTTTTCGACGGAGATTGGAAAACTCGTTAGAAAAATTTCCAAAAAAATACACTATGGCGCGACTGGTCCGAGTCATGGACCCGATTTCCCGTAGTGTAGAGTTCTCTATAAATTTATGAGGGGCATTTCGGACAATTCCCAACCCCACCTAAACTCAATACATGATCAAAATAGGTTGTTTTGAGCGTAAAAAGGGTCAAAAACCCCATTCCAAATCCTTCCTAAGTCATTGAAAAGTTAGGGCTTGAGAGAAGAGAAGAGAAGAATATGAGATTGGAGAATCCAAAAGAAATTCTTAAAGAGGATTATTGATAACTTCATCCCAGGCATGCAAGGCTAAACTAAAAGCATGATATTGTTCTATCATGAGCCCTATAGATGGTATTAGAAGAGTTTAGAGTCCATGAGTCCCCATACTTCTGTTCTTGAATTACTTTCTTTAATATTCTCTTGAAAATTATATTTTTTACATGTATTTTCATTTTTTGATGAACATCATACACTTGATTTCTTGAATTATATATTTTCCATGAGATAATGTACAATCCTATATGATAAATTGTTAAAGCATGTATAATGAACCTAGGGATGAAGTCTAGAGCCTTGACTTGAGTATGTTAATGATAATCTTGATGTGAGTATGAGGTTGAGTTCCTTGAGCTTGATTATCCCATGAGTCTTCCTAATAAAGTTCTTGACTCTTGTTTAAATGACTTCCACTAAATGATGATCTGAGTCCTTGAGTTCTTGAATTGAGAATTGAGCTTACTGAGATGAGTTAAAGTCCCTGAAATAATAGAGGACCTTTGAGCTTGAGTTAATGAGAAAATGAGAGTCCCCGTGAGGCTACTTGAGATGACAAGGAGGAGTCCTATGAGCATTGAGTCTTGGGAGGAGTACCGAGCACCAAAATGAGTAAGAGTGAGTCTCACTTACACTCATTACCAGCATCGGCCAAGCGTAGGAGAGGATAGAACCATTACATCTCGTGGTCTCTTCTCGAGTTTACATCCGTGAAATAAAAGAGGACTGCAGAGTTTCAATTCCTTATGGATCATACTCGTTCCTTACCTGGAAAGTATAGAGCAGTTGTGGCAACATCAGCGTGATTGTTGTACAACTGCTGGCTCATAAGTGGTTGTTGTAGGTTAAGAGAAACTCCCAGTAAGTTCCCACATTAAGTACTCTGAGTCGAGTTAAGTTGAGACAAGTTGAGTTGAGTTCCCTTGAGTTGAGTCTGAATTGAGTGATGTGGTTGAGTTGGTTAGGGTCACTTGTCTACTCTTTATTCTTGCTTTAGATTGACATTTGACATTCTGAATGAGTACAATGTTTAGTTGACTTTTTTTATATTATTCTACATTTTTCTGTTTCATTAAGCTATTTTATATACCGTATTTCCATGTACTGACACCATTTGATGCATCATTCAGATACAGGGATTAGAGATCGTCAACAGGCGAACCATTGAAAATCTGAGCAGTTAGCTGATTGGATGAGCCTCCCTTACTTTGGAGGGTTCATTACTTTTATTTCATCTCGCTTTAGAGTTAGACTTGATAGCTTATTTTTTGACTTGAGGTAGCCATGAGTCAGGCATTGGCACTTGATATTACAGTGATAGAGGCTTTATAAACTAGAGTCGAATGTTGATTGTTGAGACTTGTTGAGCTAGTTTGTCTTACTAGCCTTTCATTTATCATATTAACTTAAGACTAGATGAGATGTGCTCATTACTTATATTTTATCTTCCACTGACTTGTAGAGTTTATTGATTGAATGATTGTGAAGAGGCCAAGTAGTTCGCTTGGTACTAGCAATAGTCTCTGGGTGACGGCCATGTCTTAGGTACCCTCCCAAGGCGTGACATGCCCTCGCCGCCTATGCTCCCCCTCCCCCCCCCCAAAAAAAAAAATTAGGTAATGAAATAAAAATAAATTTCCTTTTTTTTATAATTTATAATTATAATTCTTTCTTATTCATATGTCAAATGGCATCCTTTAATTTGTCACTTTGCCATATCAATACAAGTGAATTACACACTGTTTACTTTTTTGTCAAATCAAAATTTTGT
Source organism: Solanum clarkiae (assembly GCA_011800125.2). Lineage (NCBI taxonomy): Eukaryota > Viridiplantae > Streptophyta > Magnoliopsida > Solanales > Solanaceae > Solanum > Solanum clarkiae. Next base: position 9,783 of record JAABOM020059112.1, read on the forward strand.
GCTTAATAGATACATGTTTTGGATAGTTTAGGTATTCAATAGGAACTAGTCTTAGTTGAGGTGTCTAAGTGAAAAATGCGGACAATCTTAGGTATCTATTAATGACTTAAGCCTTTATTTTTTCATATTATATGTGTCACCGCCAAAGTTAGGCGCTAGGTGTGACAACAATTAAGATTCTGAAGAACCCAACTAATCCTCTTAGCATTCAATTCATACATAAGCTAAGTAAAAACAGTAAGAAAAATCATGAAGCAAAAGATAAGTTTCAAATAGAATCTCAAATAAAAGAAAGACATAAAACAATATGTCCAAATAAATGAAACAGCATCATCGTGATGTAACATGCCTCTAGTACTATGAATGGAGCATGTGTCATAACCCTAGAGGGTACCCTACGTATGATCAGCATTCAAAAATCATTTCTGGACGCCATGAAAATTACTTGGACCAATTACTCATTCAATCACTCAGTGAAAGACTCTAATGAATAAATATGAAGAAATAATAGGGTGGAGTACCCAAATCAATAACTCAATAAAGAAGTCATTTTAGATAAAACAATCCCAATCAACTTAATAAATAATAGTTTTAGAAAGTAGGTATCAGAAGGTATCAACTCCGATCTACTCAATCTATGTCTATGAAGCCTCTTTCAATTGTTCAAATCGTAACGACCCGACCTAGGGGCCTAGTCGTCACATGGAGAATGAGACACCCGAAGACACCTCACCCAAGCCATCTAAGTATCTTAAGCATTCATAGGCATTAAACTAGAACTTTTGCTGAAAAACATAAGGGAAGGGGCTACTTGGCCATTTTTAGCAATAAAACAACATTAAAAACAGTGGAATAACTATAATCTATTTGTTTGTCCATATGCATACCAACTACATTTAAATGGATGAGACCAGTATCGGTTAATCTTCATCAAATAGAAAATAATCAAAAGTAAGAGAACATAGAAAGTAAAAGTCTCAGGAGGACTACAAATACATCGTCTAGAAGTCAAAACAAAGATACAAGATAGATAAAAAGTGGAGAAGTCCCGAACTAAGGGCTCACCACAATAAAACTACTAGTCTTGGACCTTGAAAACTAGTCTCAAGATAGTAGAGGAGTATTTGTCCCTACATGGTTAAATCATGCAGAAAAAATATGTGTTAGTACGTTTGAATGTACTATGTATGTGAGATACATTGCACGGAAAGTAAAATTTTAATGCCATCACTATTAAATATAAATATGTCGCGTTCTATTTTCTCGCAAAAAATGAGAACCTGAGCGACGTAGTGAGACAACTCTTTTGGGATTTGTAAAGATTGAAGAGTCATCATCTAATGTATTTAAAGGTGCATTAGGACACCATTCTATCTAAAACTAAACGTAAGCCTAAAGTCATCAGAGAACAGGTAAGGGTTCAAGTTACCTTGAAGGGAAGGTGTTAGGTACCCTTTGAGGTCCACACATGCAGGTCCCAGCCGTATCTCGCATTTTATGTGGGGCTAACAAATAGGATCTCTTTTATTAAATCATTTTAATAAATGCCTACGTGATAAAATATTAAAAAAGAGAGAGAAAAGAAAAACATGGATAAACAAATTAGACAAATAAAAACTACCCCAAATAATTTAAAATAATAATAGTAAAAAAAATAAACAAAGCGATTTTACCATTTGTATCAGTTACTCGGCTTTATTTTCGAGAGGCAAAATCAGAGTTTTGTCCTATTAAAACTCGAGTTGAAGTCATCCTTTTTGAGGGTCCTATATACCCCAATCCCTCCTAGGTTGATTTATTATTTGCCTAAAAGTGTTGTTGACACCCAATTTTGATCTTCCACAATATAAATTAATTATCGAGCTTCTTCAATTTTTTAACAATTTGAAATAATATCTTTAGAAAATTTAAAAAAATGTTTTAAGTTATTTTTCCAGTTAATCTTTTAATTATTAATGTATTATAGCATATTTTCATGAATTTATAATCACGTATTTTAATTGTTATTCTTCATAATTATTCAAAAAATCACCTCCAAAAGTTTTTTATTATGTTTATATATTTATCCTAGTATAATTATAATTATTTTTTTTGAGTTAGTTATTTCATTTTTTAATTTTTAAGAAATTTTTTAATCAATTTATATTAATTCGTCTTGTGACCCAATTAATCACTAGTCTAATTCGACTATCCCTTTTGGCTATGACCATAATTTAAATGGCCAAATCTGAAAATAGAGTTCTACCCCTTTCTAATTCTAAGAGTGGGTTTTGAATTGACTGGGTACCCAGACGGACAACCTGAGCTGGAAATCATGGCAAGCATTGGACGAACCAACAATCTTGCCACTTATTCCGAAAGGGGTTGAATATTTGGAAATTTGGCTGCGGGATCGCAAAAACCATCTTTCCAAATACACCAAAAATAAAAAAAGGAAATGCCATGAAATGCAATGACAGTTTAATATCAAATTTAAACAGATAAAGCAAATAATCAAATAGTTAGTCAAACAATATAATCTAATGGTTAGAACCTAATTAAAATTCCCAGCGGAGTCGCTATTTCTGTTATGCCGAAAAATGACCGGCTTAAAAATAAAATTAAAAATTATTCAAAAATCGAAAATCAATCTAAACTCAATTAATTAGAGCAAAATTAATTCTTGAAATTCGAAAAGACACAGAGTCGCCACGTAATTTTACGGATAATTAGGAAACCATTAAAATATTTTAAAAGACTAACAGAAAATCATTTAAAATTCAAAGAAATGTGTTTGGGTTCACATTTCCATTTCAAGAAGGTTTTACGCACTTGAAATGGCCGCTAAATGCGGTTATCCGTCGATTAAGAGAGTTTGACTAACTTTAAAAATATTTATTTCGACTTGAAAAGTTTGACTGGTTAAAAATTTGAACAAAATAGATTATATTAAAATTGATAAAACTTGAAAGAATCTAACATGACTTACTAACTTGAAATCCGTTTATTGAACTTAAATAAAATTGATTAATTTTGATGATTGAGGTAAAGTGTAAAAATTCCTTTTTATTATTCTTTTATTCTTTCCATTTATCAATATCCTAGTTATAATATTATTATTTAAAAGGGAAACATACATACATATATATATATATATATACGCGTGTGTGTATATACATATATACATATTTTAAAATAAAATGACATAAATAAATTTCGACTTATTTGGGGAATTTAATTAGATGGAAACCTATTAGGAATGTTAGAGCTAGACGAACAATCACAAGTAAATAAATATACAATGAGTCCAAATAAATAATATTGGGCTTGACAAGCCCAATTCTTCGAACACCTGTCCTATTTCTATATGTTTTGGGCCTGTCAAGCCTAATAA
>JAABOM020059113.1:0-48920 GCA_011800125.2 Solanum clarkiae
TAAAGAGCCATTTTGCTTTATTCCATCATACCCTAAAGCCAAAAAATAGTGAATCTTTGGCTCCATCCGAGATTGATAGATTGAAGACCTTTAGTCACTATTTTTCCAAAATATCATACCAAAACCCCCTGAGCCTACGTTACAAGCGTAGAAAGTCCTAAAGTGATCCCAGTCTAGTTAGTTGCAATCTGAGTCATGAGTATAGGGGAAAGCCTATGGTATTAGACATCATGCATGAATATCTTTTGTAATAGTGAGTTTTTTTGTATAGTCCGAAAGTTAAACATGGAAACATCATTGAGTGTCGAAAATGGGGCTTATTTCTATGAGGGCACTTACAGTGCATTGTTTGTATTAGGCTTGTTCAGTGATTATGGATTGTTTATAGTACCTCTCATGTCATAGTTGTGTTTTCACATGTACTAGTTTGCATTAGTTTGCTAAATAAATCCTATTTTGAAAAGTTAGTGTGGGTATCTGAGTCTGAGATTTATATGATGTATGCCATTGAGTGAGGTTTGTGTGGTACTGTATTGTCTATATAGATTGAGTCCGTCGCTTAAGCACAAGCACAATTTTAAGTTGAGGGTGTTGATGTACTGCTAAAATACAACACTCTTGATGCTTAAAACCTAGAATTTTGTGTGTTCTCTGTGCGATGTTAGTTGGTTTTATGTGTTTTTGTATTTACACTTGCAGGATTATAGGTTGGCCATGATTTTGGGGAAAAGTTACAAAAGTTGCTGTAGATTTTCTATAATACAAGATCCTCTATGGGTCTTAGACCATTCTATGGGCCGTAGGGAAGTTTCGTCAAGATTTCCAGTGAGGGGATGATTTTTGAAGTTAATTCTATGAACATATAGACGAGTCGTAGAGTAGTTTACGATTCGTAGAAGATGTTTTGTGTCGTAAGGATCAAAGAATGAAGATTTTCTGAAGTTCATCAGACAAGGCCCCCATTATAGGTTGTAAACCATTTTACGAGCTCTAAAGCGGTGTCGTAAAGAGGAAGTCCAGCTTTTCAGAAACAATGTACGAGACCTCTATTACTGGCCATAAACTTCAATATGGTCATAAAATGCTTTCGTGAGGCATGCCGACTAGGTCTCCTAATTCATTTAGGATTTGAATTTTTATTATTGTAAATTGGTCTTTTAGATTATATTTCATAAGTTCTTGTTAGTTCGATAAGTTTTCGCCTAGTACTCAGAGAACTCAATATTTTGAGAGAGAAAATTGTAAAAGAGTGTTAGAAACACTTGTGGTTGAATTTAATCTTTAAGCTTGTGATTCTTATTGGCATTGGATTGGTTGTTCTTAAATATATTGTATAAGTTTTTAATTATTTCTTGTCGATTCATAATTTCTGCAACTACACATAACCTGAGAAAATCCACAACTAGATTTGTGGGAACCATGAAGAACTAACAAAGTAAAATTGGATAATTCACAATTCTTAGAAGGTGTATATGCATGTATTAATTAACTCTCTTTGTTTTGCATATTTTTCAGTGGTGGCCAACATTAGAACCCACCAGTATGACTGACAGGACCAAGGTAGAAATGAATAGGAAAAAAGATTAAATAACAAGAGTTGATTGCTGTGCTCTCGTCTAACCAACCATACAGGGACAAGGGGGAGGTTGTACTGGGACTAATAGGTAATGTTTAGTAATGCACACTATGGAGATGGGCCAAGTCACATAGTGAAATGCACATCTCACCTTTGACCAAATGGCTTGGTGAACATAAATTACCATCCTACATGCTATACACTAGACAAGAATTAGGTTATCTGGTGATACTAAGTTGGGAATCATAGGGAACATAATACCCTAGTTTCTCTCCATTATTGACTTCCCTCTTACTATATTTAGTTAGTTTACTTTTATTATTGATTATTCTAAACCCCTCCCCTATTTGGGGAATTAAGTTGGTTAATTACTCGGAGTGAAGTTGGTGAGTCTTCTTGAGTCTACATATTCCCTCTGTGATTGACCCTAACTCTTGTTAGGTTCTATATCTTGATAGCAATCGCTTTATCCTTTAAAAAGGAGATGTACCTTAGGCGGCATCATTCGGTGATGCCAATCCACATCGCCTAGCACAGTTGGTGCGCTGAATATGCTAGGGACCGCCATTTTTGAAAGTCATCTCACCTTGCCTTCTGCCCTTAAGTGTGGTGAAACTGATCATCCCCAACTGCAATAGACGATTTGCCAATTTGACATTTTTCCCATCAAATTTGACAGCACCTCAAGAGTCATCACTCGACTCAAAAAGCGATCAAACTGCTACTTGCCAAGATAGCTCGACGATCGTTGAGTAATCCTATTTGGTTGCCTATATCAACTTTCCACTCCCATTTTTCTTTTCCAACCCTACACAATTCAATACCAATTTTTCAAACTACAAAGTAGTAAAATACTCACCTTGGGTTGCCTCCCAAGAGGTGCCTTAGTTAACATCGTGGCACGATGTCATTCCTCTTCACTTTAAGTTCCTGCCAATTGGCCTATTAATAAAAATACCCCAAGATCATCTCCTAGTTTCAAAGCTTTGCATATGTTGAAAATAACCTCCTCATCATTCACTATAAATTTTAGATCTCCACTCTCAACATCTACCACAGCTTCCCCAGTGGCTAAGAACGGCCTTCCAAATATTATTGGCACGTTCGTATCCACCTCACAATCCAAAATCACATAGTCCGCAGGAAGGACAAATTTATTCACCTTAACCAACACATTATGTAAAATTCCCACTGGTCATTAGATAGACCGATCAGCCATAAGTAGTTGCATTGTGGTCGGTGAAGGAGTTTCCAAGCCTAATTTCTCAATATTGCTAGGGGCGTGAGATATATACTTGCCCCCATATCACATCGAGCTTTACAAAATTTTGAGGATCCTATTGTGCATGGAATGGTGAACGCCCTTGGGTCTTCCTTCTTTGCCATCAATTTTCGTGTTAAGATTATTTTGCAGTTCTGAGACACTTCAATTGTCTCACACTCAAGAGTCCTCTTCATCACTAATTCTTTCATAAACCTAGGATATCCTAGCATTTCAATTAATACTTCCAAAAGTGGAACATTTATTGACAATGAATTGAACATAGAAAGGAACTTTTGAAATTTACCATCATCCTCTTTCTTCTTTAACCTTTATGTGAATGGAGGATCGACTTTGACTTTTAAGTGTTTTCAACCTCACTGTTGGACTTGAATGTTTGGGGAGAGCTTTTTTGACAATCGCCGCATTGACCCTACTCTTCTCTTGCCTATTGCTCATGGGTTCTCTAGAACTTCACCATCTTCAACATGAGCCTCACACTTATCATCCTCAACAACAATCATATCTTCTTTTACTTCCACTAATTTTAAGCTTTCTTAAACAAGTGATAGTTTAGTTCCTTCAACCATTTTTTCACTTCGAGTAGTTATGGATACATACTGCTGATCATTCCCTTTTGGATTAGCCACTGTTTCACTAGGTAGACCTCCTTTTTGACGTTGATTTAGATGAGCTGAAATATTCCCAGTGGAATCTCCAAATGCTTAATGGATGTTGAATGAGATGTCGTAGTTTGATTCAGCTGAGAAATCAGATTTCATCTCCTTTAGGACCTTATCAGAGACTTCTACCTTGATCAAGATTCGGGAGAGCATATCCTCGATTAAAGTATTCTCTGGATTAACCACTGGTTCAACAGCCTTCGCCCTATTATGAGGTGTAAAATACCTATCTCTATCACGGTTTCTCTAACCCGCAACTTGAGGTTGGTTAGTCCATGCGCGATCTCTTCATCCGGAGTTATTGTTCCAACCTTGATTCCTCAGTGACCTTGGAAATGAGAACCTTTCTTTTGGTTTCCTATGTAATGCATTTCTCTGTTGTAACTGCCTTCAAATGGTGCATCCTCAAACATCACATCTCCAGTAGCTCCCACAATATTAACACTTTTATAATTTGCTCCTATAACGTGCTTGGTCAAAAGATCAAGCTGGGTTAACATCATAGCCATGTTCTCATCCCTTTCTTGGTCTTTAGAAAGTTGTTCCTTCATTGGGCCTCTATGGCTAGAAGGTATTATATCATCTCTTGTATACTATGCTCGATTAATCTTTGTCATGCCATCCAAGAGGTAACAAGCTTCAGTGAATGTTTGTGTCATTAAGCCTCCTTTCACTAACTGATTAGCTACTCCTTCGTTTGCAGCATCAAGACTCACGTAAAAATATTACAGGAGCATATGGTCTAGAACTCCATGGTTAGGGCATTGAACCAAAAGTTTTTGAAATCGAGGCCATGTTTGATGCAGCGGCTCACCTTGTAGCTTCTTGAAGTTCTCAATACTTCTTCTCAATTTTATCATCTTCGAGGGAGGGCAAAATCTCTCACTGAATACATTATATAGCTCCTCACATAAGGTAACAGAATCACGAGGTAGCTCCACTAGCCATCTCAATGCCTCTCCGGTGATGGAGAAAGGAAATAGGCTTAGTCGAATAACTTCCTGACTCACTCCCTTGAAGTCGAATGAGAGATATACATTAACTATCTTTGATGTGTGCCACAACTCTCTAGCTGGGAAATCATCTTGGGGGTATTCATATAGTGGCTAAAGTGTTACAAAGTGGGTACTTTTGTCTAGGTCTATATCGAGATGCAAATGCCTTTGTCAAGGCCTATACACAATGTCAAATGCAAGGTAACATTTCTCAAAAGAATGAACTTCTCTTATCACCTATACTTCAGATTGAATTATTTCATGTGTTGGATTTGGAAGTCATAGGTCCATTTGTGAGTTCATTTGTGAATCATTATATTTTAATCATTATGGACTATGTTTTGAAGTTAGTATAGGTTGTTGCATTACCTACAAATGATGGCAAAGGGGTGATCAATTTTTTAAAGAATAATATTGTCACTTAGTTTGGAACACCATATGCAACCATTAGTGATAGAGGATCCCATTTTCTTTTGTAGTAGAATGTTTGCTCTGTTGCTTAGAAACTATGGGATTAAACATTGGGTGGCAACACTCTATCATCCTCAACCAAGTGGTTGACTGGACTCAAACAATAAGATTAAAAGCATAGATTCCAGAACGGTCAATGCCAATAGGACCGATTGGGCAAGAAAACTTGATGATACACTTTGGGCTTATCGTATGCCATTCAAAACTCTAATTGAAATGTTCCTGTACCAACTCATAATCGAAAAGGAATGTCTCTTTCCTATTGAGCTAGAATATAAAGCGTTATGGGCCTTGAAGAAGATGAATCTTTATTAGAATGATGCATCTAATGCTCTTCTTTCTTAATTACATCAGATGGAGGGGTTAAAGTTAGAATCTAAAGAAAATGTTGTGATTTACAAGGAAAAGATAGCATGACATGAAGATCCTCCAACGAAAATAAAGAGTTGGTGATTTTGTATTTCTTTATAATTCTTTGTTGAAATTATTCCCAAGAAAGTTGAAGTCCTAGTGGTCAGGGCCTTTTAGAGTTTGTCGAGTACTGGGAAATGGAGCCATTTGGAAATCGAGAAGGGAAAGCATTTTAAGGTGAATGGGCAATAGTTAAAAATGTCTTTTAAGGAAGCACTGAATGTGCAAATGGTTGAAGTGGTGTACTTAAATAAGACTTGATAAATTTAGTCGTGTCATGCCACGATATTAAATAAGATTGAAACGACCCCAAAAAGTTTTCGAAAATGTGCCTCGGAAGTGCCCAGAATCTTGTTTTCCATATATCTAACAATCTGTTTGGAATTTCGAAAATCCAACTTCATATACTTATTCAGGGGGTCCAAATTAGGGTGAAAAGTGTCTAACCTCGAATTTAAATAAAAGAAATCGAATTATGAAATTTCGCTTGGTGCAATTTCCAGTGAGGGACCGTGACCTCTCCGCGACGTGGAAAGGTGTATTTTTCTGAACTGTCTTTTTCTAGTTCGCCCATATTTTTCTAAGTATTGGAACTAAGTTTCCCCAAACGTATTTTCATCTATACTTAGCCTTATTTCACCCTCATATCACCCAAAAATATTCTACAATATTTCCCCAAACACTTAGACTCATTTCTAACCCTAAATTCAAGTCCCAAACTCAAGGTCAATCTCAAGGATTTCTTCAAGGATCTCACTCAAGCTTCAAATCTCTATTAAAGTCTTGTTCAAGAACTTCATAAAAGCTAAGGTATGTGGTGTGAAATCATTGGATCCTTTCACCTATGGTGCCTAAACCCTCTTTTACTTATTATTGCATGATTTAAAGTTGATTTTATATGTGGGTCTTATTGAGAAATTTACTGCACAGTGATTTTAGTTTATGAAGGTATAGTTGTTTTAGTATGTTTTGAGCTTCAAATCTTGGATCTAATGTTGGATTTGCTGAGGGGTTTTGATATGAATGTCTTGGGGGTGTTGCAAGGTATTGATTAAAGGTTTTACCACTTATTTTTCTGCATGATTTCATCCCTAAATTGCATGCTCTTTTACCCCATTACACACACCCAAGGTATTTGATAAAATGTTTGGTTATGATTTCTTGAGGAAATGAAGGTCTAAAGCAAGAGATATGATATGATTGACTATATGATGATGAAATGAGCTTATGTACACAATGAATACTATTTAAAGTGTTGTGGTAGACCATTCCCAATTCGGGGGCCTAGTTGAGGGGTCAAAGACTCAACACTAGGGTGATGGGTGCGATCATCACCAACCCAGTTGAAGGGTTGATTGCTCAACCACTAGCGTGATGGGTACGATCATCACTAACCTAGTTGAGGGGTTGATATCTCAATCACTAGGGTGATGGGTGCGATCATCACTAACTTTGATGAGTGTTTTGTACTTCACATACTAAGGTGATAGGTGCTATCATCACCAACCCCAAGGGGTTTATACCTTGGCAATATAGCTTCATCTCCCCTTCACATATGATATTCTATATAAGCATGATTTACTTAAGCATGTTTTACTTATGCATTGATCATACATGTCATATTGTTATATTATACCTATTTCCTATCATGATGCATTTTAGATTACAATACTTATCTCTTGTTGCATTGCATCCCATATACTTAGTACATTCAGAAGTACTAACACAAACTCTTGCCTACATGATATCAGCATGTAGGGACCGGTGCCCAAGTTGATCATCCTCCTCCTCCACATGGCTAGACGGTGCTATTCCAAGCTTGTTGGTGAGTACTCCATTCTGAGGACTTTAGTTTATGTTTCCCTCTTATCTTTGTATTTAGACACGATCTTATGTTCTGTTTGACTATAAGGGTGAGCCCGATTACTTTGTCTTGGCCCCCACTCTATCTATGTATTTAGAGATGTTTGTTGGACATGTTGTGTATTTATGAATGAGCTTTGACTCCTCTATGTTGTTTAAGTATTACACTCTCTCTTTCTCCCTTAGTCTGATTTCCCCATGTTCATGTTTCTTATAATGTTTTATATTGCTTCCGCAACCAAAGATGTGTAATGATATGCTATTAGACTTATTTAGGGTCCCTTCGGATTCCTCATTCGCCGGTCACGTCTATGCCCTAGGCTTGGGACGTGACAAAGATGCTTCTTGGGAGGCAATTGAAGGCATTAGTTATTTTGAATAATGTGTGTTGAATTTGTAGGTGAGCAAATATGGAATTTGAAATGGAAACAACTGGTGAACCACAGTAGGAGAAAGGCGGCTCGTCGAATTGAATCGGCGGCTCGTCGAATTGAATCGGCGACCTCGACTTTCACTGCCTATTAAGTTAATTTTTTATCTTGGGGTTGCAGAGAATTTCAGCAGTCAAAAGTGTTCACTCAGCAGATCCATGGTGCTGCCTGGCGATGGAAAATTTGACCACCCTTTGGTGCAAAATTCACCCTCGAAGTTTTGTAGATTTTGGTGGTCAAGAACACATATGGTGATTGTCTAATGTGTTCGACAGTATAAGTCAACATCACTAAATTGTTGTCTGACCAACTCCTTTGGTTTTTAAAGAAATATATGATGTCTTTTAATTTTCCTTCCTTCCCTATTACTTATATATCACTCCACTCACTAGTAGAATCAATTTTCAATCATTTGTGCATGTCTTTGGGTATCGATTTCATCACTTACTTGTCAATATCATCGTTCTTGTTCTCTAAATCCTCGTTTGGTTTGTTTTCCATTTCTCTCTTTTCAAATTTCGTTCAATTTTGGGCATGGTTCTTGAAATTGATTGAATGCTTATTGTGGACTATTGTTTATGAGTGGTAATAGATTAGTTGGGTTGATTCTAATCGTTGTTACGCTCAATCTTGAATCCCTGTGTCTCAAATGGGTATAATGCCATTGTTGTGATTAACTTGTCCCCATGATTGGATTGAACTTTTTTGGATATTGGGTCTTATGTATAATTGGTTATCTTGGCACCCATTGTTGTGATTGTGAACAATTCGAGTCAATTTGATGTGGTCATTGTAGAAACATGGGATTTATGTGGAAACTATGATATTGTGGACTTGAATTTTGCGATTTTTGGTTGTTTGATAGCTTAGTCATAATGACTTGGTTTGTCATTTTTTGCATTATCTATTAAATTTATTGTTTTACCCTTTTGTAAGTTTCTTTAGGACTAATTTGAACTATTTGAATAGTTGGAATTATAATCCTAAGTTTTAAAAGTTGAAATTATGAATCTTGGAACTTTCGGAAGATTAAGTTAGTAGAAAAGTGATTTTTTGTGTCATTTTAAGTTTCGAAGGTCGGATCAGGGATCCATCAATTCCATTCGCTCCAAAATGTCGAAACTAAACTACAGGGAGTTGCAAAATTGAATTTGGAGTTAAAATGAGGTTTTCAGGCTCAAAGTTGTGATTTAATCATCTCGAAACTAAAGTTTGACTTTGGTCAATATTCAAAGTTTGGAAGCTTGGATCAGAATTTCGAAATTTCCACTAGTTTTGGATGGTGAAATAATGCTAGAAATGATCTCAGAATAATTTTTGGAGTTGTTGAGGACAGTTTTAGATTTTTGAGTTTTAAACTAGTTTTATTGACTTAAATCAGTAAATGTGTCGAGAAGGCCTTAAAATTGATTTATGATGATTTTGTTGAATCTGGATACTTCTGGTATGGATACATATAAAGTTTGTAAAATTCTGAGTTTGGATGAGTTTCGGGGGTCCATTCCAAGTAGGGAAATTGGACTTGGCCATTGTTGGTTGCTCATATCTGGTGCAAGCAATCTTTTTCTCCGCGTCCACAAATAAGCCTCTGCGTTCATGGGGATGTGGGTCTGCTGGGATCTGCATTTGCGGACTAGGTCACGTGTTCGCGGAGTTGATGCTGATTGATCTCTACATTTGTGGTATGGGCTCCACAATGCAGAGTAGTTTTTATACCTGGAATGTTTTAAACTCATGAAATGCCATTTTTAATCTATTTTCAAACTTCTATGATTTTTGTGGCAATTTTAAAGAAAGGTTTTCAAAGATTCTTGTTGGTAAGTGTTTCTAATACTAAACAAATCATTTTCTATGAGTTTTATCTTTATTTTATCTTTTATTTCATGAAATTAAACACCAAAAATTGCGGATTTTTAGAATTTATTTTTCAAACTTTTACTATTGATTTTTCATTAAATTTAAGCTTGATTCTAATGGGGTCTCACCCATGAACTCTATTTTTCAAGTAGAACTTGATTCCGAAATCAATTTTCATATTTGTGACCTTCAAAATTTAGTGCTATTTTTGACTATTTTACCCCTAATCTTGAATTATGTCAATATGGATATAAAAATGCTTATCTTGATGAGTAGTAACTATTGTTAATAGTGGTTGATCGAATTGGAGGCTCGATTTGAGGATTTTTGTTAATCAAAAACTTTTCTGAATGCGGTTTCGGAATCGAGGTAGTTTCAGCTAATCTTTTGGGGTCTAGATTTGAGTTACTGTCATGACTCAAGCCTAGGGCCTAGATGTGACCAGCGAATGGGGAACTCGAAGGAACCCAAACAAGCCTCATAGCATATCATTACACATCCTTGGTCAAGAAAGCAACTAGAATGACAATAAGAGATAAATGTAAACAAAGGGAAATTGGGACTAAGGATAAACCTCCATATCATAAACATCAAGAGTCAATAGAGTCAAGCTCATAGCATAGATACATAACATGTCCAACAACACCTCTACTACATAGATAAGAGAGGGGGGCCGAGACAAAACAACCGGGCTCACCCTTATAGTCAATACATAAAGAGATAAAGTCTTAATACATAGCAATAGATCATAAGTAACGTCCCCATAATGGAGGACACACTAACAAGCTTGACAGAACTCGTACTAGCCACGTTGAGGAGGATGATCAAGAGGTACACTGGTTCCTACATGGTGACATCATGTAGGCATAGAGTATGCATTAGTACAGTTGAATGTACTAAGTATGTTGGATGCAATGCAACAAGAGGTAGGTATCATAGGCAAAATGCATAATCATAAGCAATGAATAGCATACTAACAGTATGGCATGTATGAATTATGCTTGAAGTAAAACCATACGTATATAGATCATAATAAGAGTGTAAGAAGTGACCATTATAGTGCAAGCCAAGGCCTACCACCCATTGGATAGGCACATGAGGTACGAACCCCTTCATGAGGTTGATGGAGTACAAACCCCCCACTAAGGCTGATGGAGTACAAACTCCCTGCCCCCCCCCATCAAGGTTGTTGGGTACCAACCCCCAATAATGTTACATTGGCCTACAACCCCCTGAGCTAGGCGACTAAGGTACCAATCCCTTAATAGGTTACCCAGGCCTACAACCGCCCGAGCTAAGTTTGGTCATATCCAACACTATATAGAGATAATATCATATATATGTACACTTCTTTCATCATCATACACATACGTTCCCTTTTCCATCATCATACCATCATTGTTTCATCATCATATAATCATCATTTTATTATCATATAGTCATTCAACTCATAAGACATACATTGGACCTTCAATTCCTCAAGAATCCATAACCTGACATTTTATCAAACACTTAGAGGGTGTGTAGTGCTAGTGTAAAACCATACAATTCAAGAGTGAAATCATTCTAGAAAATTCAGTGTAAAGCCGTCAATAGATACTTGGTAATAACCTCAAATAATATACATCAAGACTCTTCATTAACTCTCATCATAAACCTTAGATTCATAGCTCCAAACATAGTAAAACAGTCACAATTTCATAAACCCAACATCAGTGCAGTGAATCTTCATAATAAACAAGATCATGAATAAATTAACATTAAATCGTGTGATTTTGAGTAATAGAGCTTGGTTATCATGGGTGAAAGGAACCCATGAAAGACACCCACATACCTTAGCTTTGGAGATGAACTTGATGAAGATTGGAGATGAAGACTTGAAGCTTGAGAGGAAATCCTTAGATCCAAAGAGGGTTTTGAGACCTGAGTTTAGGAGTAAAATATTTGGCCAAGTGTTTGAATGAGTATTGGGTAATGTTTAGAATGATATGAGGGTGAAAAATGGTTAAGTCTAGGCATTTTCACGTTTGGAAGCACTTAGGCACAAGACATAAAAGTCTTGGACCGAAGTCAAAGCTGGAAAAAATTTAACACTAGTGTGCGCCCTTAGCGCGTCACGCCAGCGGCGCAGAAAGCTCTTTGGAATTTGCATTTTAGGAATTTTGAATTTTGATATGGTTGCTCTAAAATCAGGGTTAAACCCTTATCCCCTAATTTTGATCCCCTGAGCAAGAGTATGAAGTCGGATTTTCGATATGATGCATGAATTTTAAGATATATGGAAATTATAATTTCAGACACTTTTGAGGCACATTTTCGGGTACTTTTTTTCTGTGGTCATTTCAAATATGATAATCATGAGATTTAAATGAATAATTGTGCAATTGAGTAGTTGATCTAAAATGATGATGGAAAGTGATTTTGATTAAGCCGAATTATGGTATAATCATAATCTTATTGATGAATTGAGATGTATTATGATGACACGATGAGGACTTGAGTTAGAATGTGACTAGAGACTTGTGAGACCAATTGGGATGAGTTAGATCTGGTATCATTATTATATTTGTATATTTGGGATGAGGTAGGTCCTTATCATTTTTCATATTTGTATATTTGGGACGAGTCAAGTCTAATATCATTGTCATACTTGCATATTTAGGACAAATTAGGTCCGATTATATGGATATTCTTGTATATTTGGGATGAGTTAGATCCGATATTATAAAAATTCTTGATTATTGATATAATTATGATGATATAGAATATTATGATAGTTTAGGAACTAGTTGTGACACTTGATATTATTCCTTGGGTGTATATGATCATTATGAGTTTCATGCCTCGGTATTCCTGTTGTAATACTATTTTACATGTTTACGTACATAGTTGGATTGTACTATTGATTTATATCAATTGTGTGTGTCTTGTAATCTCCATTGACCGGGATAGGAGGTAAGGACATTATGATTCACATTGGTACCAGCCCCCTTAACCTGGCCAAGAGGCATGGATGAGATTCATACTTCATATATCTTGACCACGGATAGGTGGCAAGGACTTGGCATCATATTATTCCTTAATCACCGGCAGGTGGAGAGGTTGTGGCATTCTGATATTACTTGACCATGGACAGGTGGCAGAGTTGTGGCATTCTATTATTTACTGACGACAGGCAGGTGGCAAGGCAACACCCTTGGTATTTGGAATGATGGGTTGCGCATTATATTTCATATTGTGGTTATATGGAATCACGGATTCTTGAGTACATTTCAGATCATTATTATTGTATATATTATCACCTTGTGCTAACCTTTTTGGATGTAGGGATAGGGTTTTTCATTATTACAAGCTTGATTTGATTTCTCTTATCCAGTCGGTTGAACCTAGTGGGCACATTTCGGTGTACTCTCCCTTAATGTGTTTCCTCCTTGAAGATCGTACACAGGGTTCAAGATAGGGTAGTTGATCATTTCATCCGAGTGTTATTGTTATCATCCAGATCTTAACTTTGAAGCTCAGACTTCGAGTCGTCGTGGATCTTTGAATCCTCTATTATTTCTTTTCTCTCAGATTATGTATCAAGTATTTGACATAGTATCGTATTTTCTTTTAAGACAGTTGTATTTACCTTTAATAACTGTTGTAGATGGTCTAACTGTAGATTTTGGGAAATTTGTTATGTTATGTTGAGATGGTTACCATTTTATTTCCTTTTTGTTCACTTGTGAACCGTTTTAGGTCGTGATATTAGTCTTGTATATTGAGATATTGGGTGAAGTCTGAGTAGCACATTTCAACTAGACGACTTTAATTTGTAATGTATGTCAAAATGTAACATTTTGATGCTTAAAAATTTGGAATTTTATGTGTTCTCAAAGTAAAGTTAGAACATTTGATGTGTTTTTATATTTGTTTTTCAGGATTATCGAATTTGACATGACTTTGGGCTAAGTGTTGCAGTTGCTGCATATTTACTGATGTATGAAGCACTTCATGGCCCGTGGAACCTTCCATGAGCTGTAGAGTGGGTTCGTAGTTGAGATCCAGTGAAGGGCTGATCTTTTGAAGTCACATCTAGCAACTGTTAGATGTCCCGTGGAATTTCGTATAATTCGTTGATAAGGTTCCGTACTCTGAGGATCAAAATGTGGGATTTTCTAGAAAGTCATCAGACAAAACCGTGTATGGCTCGTAAGTCTAAATACATCCCATAGAAAGGTCTTGTAGAAGCTATACCCAGTTTTGAAGAGTGAAGTTTATGAAGCCACGGTACGGACCGTAAAACATAGTATGGCCCATAACCCTGCCCGTATTGCCTGCCAAATTCAGCTTTCCTATTTTGTTTTGCACTTGTATTTTAGGTATTATAAATAGGTTTTTAGTTTATTTCAGCAAGGAATGAAGGAGAACAACCGAAAACAAAGAGAGAAGTGCTTAGAAACACTTGGAACACAATTTTGTGATTTTAATCAATACTTTGTGATTTCTTATGAAGAGTTTGGGATTTCTTGTTCTTAAATTCATCTTTATAAGTGCACAATTATGTTACTCCATAACACAATTGTTGCATCTATGATGATTATGCATAGTTAAATCCACAACTAAGGTTGTGGGAACTATGAAGAACTAACAAGGTAAAACTAGATAATTCTTAATTCTTAGAAATTGTACATGCATTTGTTAGTTAATTTTTTTTCTATTTTCATTTCTTGTTAATAGCAGTCAATGTTAGAACTCGCCTAGTTTTTACTGGCTGGATCAAGGTAGTAATGAATGGGAAAGGAGATTAATTAACAGGATCTGATTGATTTCTTCTCGTCTAATCAACAAAATTGGATCAAGGAGAGGTTGTACAGGGACAATAGGTAAGGGTTAGTAATGTCACACTGCAAAAATGGATCAAATCACGTAGTGAAATTTACCTCTCACCTAGATCAGAGAGTTTGGTAAACTTAACTTACCGTTCTGTATGCAACAGTAGAAAAGATTATGATTATCGAGTAGTACCGACTTACTGAGTTAGGAAATCATATGGAACACAATAACTTAGTTACTCTTCTCACTGGTTTCACAACACTTGTTCTAGTTTAGGTTTACTGTAACACCTGATAAAATTATCAAAATACTCCTAGAGAAGAGATATGCACGTAATGCATCTTGCCATACTCTGATGGCAAATCTAAGACCAGATATATGATCAGCATGAGAAATTGAGTGGGAAAATGGTCTTGGTCAATTATAAAAAGCAATCGAACAAAAAGATAACTTTTTGATCCAAAATCCGAAACAGTGTAGATGCGCGACAGAGGCGCGTCGCACCCTTGTCGCGGAGATAGACTTATTCTTTTCAATTTTTTGATGGGATTTGGAAAACTCAATTGGAAAATTTTTGGAAAAAATACATATTTACGCGCCCAGTCCACGTCACGAACTGGGCTATTCCAAGGTGAAAATTTTTCTTTATTTTGTGAGGGTCATTCTAGACTTTAATCAACCCCTTCTAAACTGAAAACACGATCAATATAGGTCGTTTTGAGGGTGAAAAGGGTTCTAAAACCCCATTCTAAGTCCTTTTTAAGTTCATAACGATACTAGGGCTTGAGGGAAGAGAAGAAGAGCTTGAGATTGGAGTGTTCAAGGGAGAATTCTTGAAGGTTGATTGGTAAAGCTTCACACCAGATCTGTAAGGCTAAACGAAAGCATGGGATTGTTCTCCCATGTGCCTCGTAGATGGTCATATATGAGTTGAGAGTCCATGAGTCCCCATACATGATTCTTGAATAGTTTCTTGAAGATTTTCTTTAAAATTATATTAATTACATGTATTTTCTTATGTTGATGATCATCATAAGCTTGTTTTCTTGAATTGAACACTTTTCATGAGATATTGGATAACACTACATGTTAACTTTTGAAAGTATGCATGAATGAACCTAGGGATTGAGTCTAGAGCATTGATTTGAGAATGTCGATTGTGATTGTGATGTCAGAATGATAATGAGCTAATAGAACTTGATAGTCTTGTGAGTAACCATAAATGATCTCTAATGATTTATCCATTCGATGGTTCCCTAATGATTGTCCTAAGCCTTGAGCTACTAATTGAGATGTTGATTGATAAGATGATGAGTGTCTCTATGAGACTGATTAAATGATGAGTGCCTTCACGAGCTGATTGAGATGATTTGATTAGATTGATTGTCTTATGAACATTGAGTCTTGGGAAGAGTATCAAGCACCGAAATGGGTAAGAGTAAAACTAACTCGCACTCATTAACTATGTTTCCAAGTGTAAGTGAGGATTAGAACCATCACATTACACTAAGGTTTCCTCTTTATAGAGTCCCTAAAACAATAGATGACTTGTTGATTTGTTGGGGTCCCTAGTGGATTCAATTCGTTCTGTACCTGGCAAGTACAGAATGGCCGTGGCAACAATGGTGGCTTATTGGATAATCACTAGCTCATAAGTAATTATTGTCAGATAAGAGAAACTCGTAGAAAGTTCCCATACTAAGTACTCTGAGTCGAGATGAGTTGAGATGAGTCTGATTTGATTAATGAGGTTTGATTGGTTGATAGGCCACTAATCTACTCTTTATTCTTGCTTTAGATAGACACTTGACATTTTGATTTGGTTATTATTCTGAGTTTATATTATTTACATATTATTCTACTTGTTTATTTCATTCAACTATTTTACGTACCACACATTACACGTACTGACATCACTCGGTGTTGTATCATTTCATGATGAAGATACAGGTATTAGGTATGGTCAGTAGGTGTATTGTTGAGGATCTAAGATAGTCAGCTGATTGGTGAGTCTCCCTTACTTCAGAGTAGTCATTACATTTATTTCATCTTGCTTATAGAGTTAGACTTGATTAGCTTTATTTTTTATTTGAGGTAGTCATGGTTTTGTCATTGGTACCACTTGATAGTAATGAAGGCTTCATAGACTAGAGTCGGATGTTAATGTTCAGATTTGTGAGCTAGGTTCTTTATACTAGCCTTTTATTTATAATAATATTTTGAGACTAGACGAGATGTGCCCGTTTACTTCTTTTTGTCTTCCACTGATTAGTCTAGTTTATTGATTGAGTGAATGTGATAAGGCCAAGTGGTTCGCTTAGGGACTAGCAATAGTCTTTGGGTTCCTACCACGTCTGGGGTACACTTTCGGAGCATAACAAATTTGGTATCAGAGCAGAGAGTTCAAAAGTCCTAGGGAATCGATGAAGCGGTGTCTAGTAGAGTCCTTATTATTGGTGTGAAGAACTCCACATCCACAATAGGGAGGCTATAGGACATTATGAATTGTTTCACTTCTTTCATGATTCTAAATCCTGCGATAGAGCTATGTTCTATGAATAGCTCTATTCTAATTCATGCTTTCCGCATTGCAAAGTTGTGATCATACCTACCAGAAGAGCCGTCAGAGGTAGAGGACATCACGTTAGGAAAATCGTTAACCCACCTGAGCCTTAAGGACATGAGGAGCCTATGGACCAAGATATCCCTATTAAGCTGCCCCCCCAAGACGAGCTCTCCAAGGCTGAACTTTGGCAGGCTATCCAAACCTTAGCCTAGCTATAACAGCAGCTGCTACAAGGCAAGTACTAGGTCAATAGGATGCACATGAAACATCTAGAGTCCGCAATTCTTGAGGATGAACCCACCTGAGTTCACAGGTTCTACATCCACTGAGGATCCTGAGAAATATGTGGAGGAGCTTCAGAAAGTATTCTATGTAATGCATGTGCCTAATGCTAGTAGGGTTGAACTAGCTGCTTACCAACTCAAGGGTGTGGCCAGACTATGGTTGCACTATTGTTAGCTTAGGGAATGTTCGAGGAATCCTTCTTGGGGCATTTCTTTCCATGAGAATTAAAAGAGGCCAAGGTAAGAGAGTTCTTGAATCTGAAATAGAGCTCTATGACTATGCAAGAGCACAGGCTTAAGTTAACTCAACTATCTCGATATGCTCCGGATATACTGTTGATATGAGGGGGAGAATGGGGATGTATGTTGATGGGATGAACAGAGGGCTAAAGAGATAAGAGGGGAGAGATACCTATGAGTGATATGGACATTGGGAGATTGATTAAATTTGTGCAACAAGCTGATGAGAAGAGAAAGCACGACAAAGAGGAGTTCATAAGTAAGAAGGCAAAAATTTCCAGCCATGAAGTTGGAAAAAGGGGGAATAGTAACAAATTTCGATCGGGGCTAGCACCAATATCTGCTAGTGCACCTACGCCCAAAGTCAGGAATGATCAGAGGTCTCAAAATGTTGGAGCCCATGGATCTTAGTCACAAGCTAGTGTGGCTCAAGGTTCACGGGGTAAACCACCTTGTGGTACTTGTGGCAAATTACACATGGATAAATGTCCTAAAAGGAGTGATGTATGCTACAAGTATGGCCAAGTGGGTCCTACCAGAGAGAATGTCCAAAGTGGGTTGACCGGGCTTAATCTTTTGCACTAGCCCTATCAGCTAGAGGAACCCAGAAAGGTACTACATCAGGCGCAAGTGGAGCTACAAGCCATTTATATGCTATGGGTAGTCATCAATATCAAAAGACTCCCTATATGTTGTCGTGGGTATGATCAGTTCTTTTCTCTCGATTGGTATGTTTTGATGGATCCTGGTGCCACGTTATCATTTGTAACTCCTTATGTGGCCAGTAGATTTGATAGAATCCCTAAGATTCTCCTTGAACCCTTTGATGTTTCTACTATAGTGGGTGAGTCTATTCAAGCTGAGAGAGTCTATAGAGCTTGTGTAGGGTCTATCCATCCTAGGGATACTATTATTGGTCTAGTTGAGTTAGAGGTGACTGATTTAGATGTGATCGTTGGAATTTATTGGCTTTATGCTTGTTATGCCTCCATTGATTGTAGATCCTGAACCATTAAGTTGAAATTCCTGAATGAAACGATTCTAAAGTGGAAGGGTGATTCTGTTACACCTAAGGAAATTTTATCTCATATCTTAGAGATAGAAAGCTAACTTCTAAAGGTTATCTTTATCACCTCGTGCAAGTGAAATCTTATGATGTTGAGTCAGCAACTCTTGAGTTCGCCCAGATTATGAGTGAGTTTCCTGAAGTGTTTCCTGAGGATCTGCCTAGAGTCCCTCTTGATAGGGAGATTGACTTTAGGATTGATGTTCTTTTCGATACCCAGTCTATCTCAATTTCATCTTATAGGATGGCCCCAACTGAGTTAAAAGTGTTGAAAGAACAATGCAAAGATCTATTAGAGAAGGGTTTTATATGGCCGAGTTTGGGGTGCCCCTGTCCTGTTTGTGCAAAAGAAAGATGGATCTCTCAGAATATGTATTGACTATAGGAAACTGAACAAGGTTACGATAAAGAATAAATATCCTCTCCCAAGGATAGATGATTTGTTTGACTAACTTCAAGGTACCTCAGATCTAGCTACCATCAGTTGAAAGTAAGGGAATGTGATATTCCAAAGACAGCCTTTAGGACTAGATATTGCCATTTTGAGTTCTTGGTCATGTCTTTTGGGTTGACGAATGCACCTGCAGACTTCATAAACTTGATTAATAGGGTGTTCAAACAATATCTTGACATGTTTGTGATTGTTTTCATCGATGAAACTTTGGTGTATTCGAGAGAAGAGGAGGAGCATGCAAATCACCTTAGAGTTATCCTCCAAACACTTAAAGAGCATGAGTTGTATGTGAAATTCTCAAAATGTGAGTTTTGGCTTAAGTTAGTGGCTTTCCAAGGCCATGTTGTCTTCGGCAATGATATTTGAGTGGATGCCCAAAAGATTGAAGCTATTAAGAACTAGCCTAGACCAACCTCTCCAAGTGACATAAGAAGTTTCTTGGGGTTGGCATTTCTTCCCTATCCGTACTATTGACTAAACTGACTTAGAAAAAGGTCAAGTTTCAGTGGTCTGATGAACGTGAGAAGAGTTTCCAAATGTTAAAGATGAGACTGACTACTACACCTGTCTTAACATTGCCTAATGGAACAGAGGCCTTTGGAATCTATTATGATGCTTCCAGACAACTTAAGTAGGTTATCAATAGGTAGTACAGCCCATATTGAGGAATGAAAGAAGGAGCTAGCTAAAAAAGTGTATTGATTGGCTCGATTGGGAATTTCAACTAGAGCAGAATGATAAGGGTGGAGTCAACATTCAGTACGGGTCTGCTTCATCTTTGGTGGCAGACATGAAACAACAGCAAGACCAAGATCCTACCATACTTCAATTGAAGGAGGTTGTCCACAAATAAAATGTGATGATCTTCTCCAAAGGGGGAAATGGGTCATTAAGGTACCAGAGTAGGTTGTGGGTTCCAGATGTGGATGGTATTCAAAATAAAATCATGGCTGAAGCCCATAGCTCTAGATAGTTCATTCATCTCGGATCTACCAAGATGTACCACAACTTGAGGGGAGTTTATTGGTGGAGTGGAATGAAGAGATATGTTGAGTTTGTTTCTAAGTGCCCTAATTGCCAACAAGTTAAAGTTGAGCATCAAAGACCATGTGGATTGGAAAAAAACTTTTAGATTCCTAAATAGAAGTGGGAGATGATCAACATGGATTTCATTGCTGGTCTACTGAGGTCTTAAAAGTAACATAATTTGATACGGGGGAACGTGGATATGATACCATATTAGCTCATTTCTTAGAAGTTAAGACAACCAACACTGCAAAGGAGTATGCCAGGTTGTGCATCCAAGAGATTGTAAGGTTGCATGGAGTTCCCTTCTCCATCATCTCAGACAGAGGAGCTCAATTCACCTCCCAATTCGAAGACCTTTCCAGAAAGGATTGGGTGCTAAAGTGAATCAAAGCACGACCTTTCATCCACAGACATGGTTAGGCAGAGCGTATAATCCAAATATTAGAAGATATGTTCAGATCCTGTGTTCTTGATTTCAAAGGGAATTGGGATGATCACCAACCATTGATTGAATTTTCATATAACAATAGTTATCATGCAAACATTCAAATATCTTCCTATGAAGCCTTGTACGGGAGGAGGTGTAGATCACCAATTAGGCTGTTTGATGTTGGAGAAATGGAGTTGATTGGGCCTGATCTTGTTCATCAATCAATGGAGAAGGTTAAGGTCATTAAAGATAGGTTGAATACTATACAAAGTCGCCATAAAATCCTGCACCAATGTGAGGAGAAGAGACTTAGAGTTTGAGGTAAATGATTGGGTCTATTTGAAAGTGCCACCTATGAAGGGTGTCATAAGATTTCAAAGAAGAGGAAATTGAGTCCTTACTATATTGTAACTTATCAAATTGTTAAGAGGATTGGGAAGATTGCTTATGATTTAGAGTTGCCTTATGAATTAGACGGTATTATCTAGTGTTCCACATTTCAATATTGAAGAAGTGCTTGGGAGATCCTACCTTGGTGATCCCTGTTGAGAGAATTGGAGTGAAGGATAGCACATCCTACAAAGAGGTTTCGGTCTAAATCCTTGATTGTGAGGTTTGCAAGTTGAGAATCAAAGGGATTACCTCAGCCAAAGTCCTGTAGAGAAATCAATTCATTGAGAAAGCCACAAGGAAAGCTGAGGAAGAATGAGAGCCAAATATCTGCACCTATTCATGCCCATTGATGAGAATGTTGAAGGTAATTTACTTACCCTTAGATTGATTGATCTATTCTTAAGTTGATATGTCTATTCTTAAGTTTGAATAGAGTTGATTGAGAAGGATGAGTAGTCGAGAGTTTGATTGATTGATGTGAGTATTGAGATGATTGTTGAGCCTACTCGTGCCTTTATTATCCACCTTTACTCATCATTCCAGGATGAATGATCCCAAGGGGGAGATGATGTAACACCCGATAAAATTATCAAAATACTCCTGAGGAGAGATACGTGTGTAATGTGTCTTCCCATGACATTATGGTAAATCTGACACCGAATATATGATCAGCAAGAAAAATTTAGTGGAAAAATGATCTCAGACAATTTTTATAGGAACCGGATCAAAAGATAATTTCTTTTATTCGAAAACCTGAAACAGTGTTGATGTGCGACAGAGACGCGTTGCGCCCCTATCACAGAGATAGACTTATTTTTTTCAATTTTTTCGAGGGGATTGGAAAAACTCATTTGAAAAATTTTTGGAAAAAATACATATGTGCGCGCTCAGTCCGCGACTGGGCTATTTTGAGGTGAAAGTTTTTCTTTATTTTGTGAGGGCATTTTAGATATTTTTCAACCCCTCCTAAACTCAAAACATGATCAAAATATATTGTTTTGAGCAAAAAAAGAGTTCTCAACCCCCATTCTAAGTCCTTTCTAAGTTCTTAAAGAGACTAGGGCTTGAGGTAATAAAAGAAGAGCTTGAGATTGAAGAGTTCAAAGAAGAATTCTTGAAGGTTGATTGGTAAAGCTTCAAACTAGGTATGTAAGGTTAAACGAAAGCATGGGATTGTTTTCCCATGTGCTCCATAGATGGTCATAGATAAGTCGAGAGTCCATGAGTCTCCATATATGATTCTTGAATGGTTTCTTGAAAATTATATCAATTACATGTATTTTCATATGTTGATGATCATTATAAACTTGTTTTCTTGAATTGAACACTTTTTGAGATATTGCATAACCTTACATGTTAACTTTTGAAAGCATGCATGAATGAACCTAGGAATTGAGTCTAGAGCCTTCAATTAAGAATATCGATTATGATTCTGATGTAAGATTGATGATGAGTTTATAGAACTTGATAGTCCTGTGAGTATCCATAAATAATCTCTAATGATTTATTTATTCGATTGTTCACTAATGACTGCCCTAAGCCTTGGTCTACTGATTGAGATATTGATTGATGAGATGATGAGAGACTCTATGAGACTGATTGAATAATAAGTGCCTCCACGAGGCTGATTGAGATGAATTGATTAGATTGATTGTGGTATGAGCATTGAGTCTTGGGAGAGTATCGAGCACTGAAATAGGTAAGAGTTCACTAGCTATGTTACCAAGCATAAGTGAGGATTAGAACCATCACATTACATTGAGGTTCCCTCTTGATATAGTCCCTGAAACAATAGACGACTTGTTGATTTGTTGGGGTCCCTGCTGGATTCGATTTATTCTCTACCCGGCAAGTATAAAATAGTCATGACAACAATGGCGGCTTTTTGTACGATCATTGGATCATAAGTGATTGTTGTCGGATAAGATAAACTCCCAGAAATTTCTCATACTGAGTACTCTGAGTCGAGATGAGATGAGATAAGTTGAGTTGAGTCCCTTTATGAGTTTGATTTCATTGATGAGGTTTGATTAGTTGATGGGTCCTTTATCTACTCTTTATTCTTGCTTTAGATAGACACTTGACATTCTGATTTCATTTTGTTATATTCTGAGTTGATGTTATTTCTATGTCATTCTCCCTGTTTCTGTTTCATTCAACTATTTTACGTATCATACATTCCATATACTCATGCCACTTGGTTTGCATCATTTCATAATAATGATACAGGTGTTCGAGATCGTCAATGGGTGCATCATTTAGGATCTGAGACATTCAGCTGATTGGTGAGTCTCCCTTACTTCAGAAGATTCAGTATATTTATTTCATCTTACTTATAGAGCTAGATTTGATTAGCTTTATTTTTTATTTGAAATAGCCATGGGTCTGTCATTGGTATTGCTTGATAGTGATAGAGGCTTCATAGACTAGAGTCGAATGTTGATGTTAAGATTTGTGAGCTATTTTCATTTTACTAGCCTATTAATTTACAATATGATATTGAGACTGGATGAGATGTGCTCATTTACTTCCTTTTTTCTTCTACTAATTATTAGATTTTATTGATTGAATGAATGTGATGAGGCCAAGTGGTTCGCTTGGGGACTAGCAATAGTCTCTGGGTGTCGGCCACGTCTAGGATACCCTCCCGGGACATGACAGTTACTTTTTGCAAATTACGGAACCCCCTCCCCTTCATGAGATAAGTAGGTAAATTAACTTGTCTTTCTTGAAATTACTCGAAGTCTACCATATTCCCTGTAGGATTCGACCCTAACCTTGGTTTGGTTATATATCTTGACATAACCTTCGAAAAGGAGGTATACTTGGGCGACATCATTAATTTGGTATCGTTACCAGGGAATACGGCTAGACTGGTTTAATTTCAATAATTAGGGAATTAATCCTTATTTCTCTCATTTTTTTTGTTATTTGTTGTTTTTGTTTATTTCAACGTGCAGGTGCAGTGTATGCACAACACTCAAAGTTGAAGCATACCCTTGACTCCATTTGACCCTGAGATCCAAAAGACACTAAGAAGAATGACCCAGAACAAAGTGAACAATGCTACAAATGAGGCAGTGAATGCAGCACTAAGCTAGAACAATGATAATAATGATAACCCACCTCTACTTGAGGATATTAATCCACCACCACAGGATCTTCAAGCCATGGCTCACACATGGAATCAATATCAGCTTGACCCTAGAGCTATAGATGTCATTGCAACTATGGTGTGACTACCACTACTGAATGACACAAAGTCCATTGTTTCAAGTGGGTTACTCCAAATGCTGCTGAATTGGGGGTTGTTCGCAGGCCTACTATCAGAGGATCTGCATAACCATCTACACAATATTGTCTTCATTTGTAAGAGCATGATGGGAAGCTAAAATTTGTCTATGGATGTCGTTGGGCTCCATATTTTCCCATTGTCGCTAACAGGCGATATGATGCTATAGTTATCTAAGCTCCCACAAAGGTCAATCGCCAGCTGCGAAAAATTACAATATGTCGTTTTGGAGAGGTTCTTTCCAAGGTCAAAAAAGATGAAGTTAAAGGACCAAATCAACAATTTCGAGCAACCGCCTGGTGATTCGATCAGTACCACGTGGGAGAGATTCACAAAGTTCCTGATACGTATCCCAGACCACAAGATTGTTGATGATACTTAGCGGAGATCTTTTGTTGAGCCCTGGACGAGAATAACCAAGCAGTTGTTGACACTACCACAAGAGGCTTGTTTCTAGATAGTCCATTTCCGATGATTGCTAAAAGGTTGGAGAAAGTAGTCAAGACAAATCATTCATGGGGGAGGAGAGATAAGTGAACAACTAAGAGCTCATTTGTAGTCATTACTAGTTCAGCACAAGCAAGGATAAATGATGATATGATTTAAGAGCTTGCTCGAATTAGTACCAATGTGGAGTTACTGATCAAGCAAAACCAAGAACGTGAGAATGTAGTAGGTCATTAGCCTTCACGAGCACCCATGTACCAGGAGCCATACTATGAGGAAGACACTTGCTTCATAATTGATCAGATGCCAAGTTTCTAGACCACTGCCCAAGGATCCAATCAGGATTATTGGCTCCAAGGTCAAGGAAACCAAGGTCAAAACATTAAGAAGGATGGTTTCTTTAGAGATAATAATCGAGGTGGCTACTATGATAGGAATAGGGGCCAGGATAGAGATGTTGATTAGGGATGCAAAGATGGTTATAGAAATCATTTGTATGTGCCACTACATAATCGAGATTCGAGTGTTGGTAGCCCTATAATTGAGAAGATGTTGATTGATTATTTAAGAAGGTTGACGGTCGAATGAGACCTTGAAGGGGATGAAATCTGACATCTCCAATAAAAATCAAAATATTGAGTCACATTTTGTTTCTATCAAGTAGATGGAGCAACAGTTCAGTCAGATATCAACTAAGTTGAACCAGCCCCAAAAAGGTACATTGCCTAGCAACACAGTTTAGAACCCAAAGAATAAGGGGCAGTGTATAGCGGTGACTACACATGGGGGCAAATGGACATTGACCCTCCGATGCCGATTGATGATGATGATGTTCGTGAGGAGATAGTTGAGAGCAAAGATGTAGAGATCAGAGATGTTCATTCCAAGGATGGGGCAAGTGAGGCTATAGTTACACCATAGAGGTTGAAACCCATTCCTAGACCTCCCCTCCTCTCCCTCAATGACTAAAAAGAAAGAGAAAGAAGGTAAATTCCAACACTTCATGTCCATGCCAAAGTAACTCTCCATCAACATCCCTCTCATTGAGGAATTAGAGAAGATGTCTGGGTATGCAAAATTCATGAAGAACTTGGTCACAAAGAAGCAAACTACGAGACAAAAGCTCTCCTAAGAGCTTCAATATTGAAGTGCGATAGCTATAAGGTCCATAGTGCAAAAGTGAGAAGAACCCAAAGTGTTCAGCATACCTTGCACCATTGGAGATGTTGAGTTTGTAAGGGCATTACATGATCTAGCTGCCAACATAAATTTAATGCCCCTTGCAGTATTCAAGAAGCTAGGATTGGGAGCCCCTACTCTTACAAGAATGCAATTGTTGATGGCTGACAGAATGGTGTTGTAGGGACACTATATGACCTCCTTGTCAAAGTGGAGGAATTCATGTTCCTTGCAGACTTTGTGATCCTTGACTATAAGGTTGATTTCCAAGTCCAATCATCTTGGGAAGGCCATTCTTAACCACCGGACGAGCACTGGTGGACATAGAATTAGCCCAACTTAAGTTATGATTGGGTAAGGATGAGGTCTTCTTCAATGTATGCCAGCATACAAAGAAGAACGATGATCTAAAGATAGTCACTCTCATTGAAGGCGTTGATGAGGTGGAACCAGGGTACCAATTTAAGAAAAAAACTAGGTGTCGGCACTTTGGAGGAAGTGTTAATGAATTTTGAGAGTGACATCATTCCAGACTATGAGGATACCATAAATTCCCTATGGGTATCTGGTTTCACTAGGTGCCAAGATAAGCTTAAATTGGACTTGAAAAATTAAAAGTCACCACCCACTAGACTATCTTTTGAGGAATCACCGGTGTTGCAATTGAAGGCTTTTCCATCCCATCTATGGTATTTGTTTTTGGGTGCTAATAATACTTTTCCTTTCATTGTTGTTACAGATCTTAGTGATGAACAAGTAAATGCATTGATTGTAATGCTCAAGTAGCTCAGAAACGCTATCGAATGGATATTTGCAGACATCATTGGCATCACACCTAGGGTGTAAATTCACAAAATTCAACTGGTTAAGGATTACAAGATGAGTATTAAGCACCAAAGGCATCTCAATCCACGTATGCAAGAGGTTGCGCGCAAGAAATCATCAAGTAGTTAGATACTGGTGTGATATATCCAATCACTGACAATGAATGGGTGAGCCCAATCCAGTGTATTCTAAAGAAGGGAGGCATCACCGTGATCCCAGATACTAGCAATGAGTTGGTCCCTATGTAACTATTCACTAGTTATAGGATGTGCTTGGACTATAGAAAGTTCAATACATCAACTGAAAAGGACCATTTTCCCATGTCGTTCACGGACTAGAAGCTAGATCACTTGGCATGAAAGGCTTGATATTGCTTTTTTGATGGTTACTATGTCTATAACCCGAACTCTACCACTCTAGAAAACAAAGAGAAAATGACGGTGACCTATCCTTATAGTACCTTCACATTCAAAAGGATGTCAGTTGGGTTGTGTAATGCACCAACAACATTTTAAAGATACATGATATCCATCCTCTCAAACAAGGTGGAAGACACTATAGAGGTACTCATGGATAACTTCAATGTGGTTGGTGACCCTTTCGAAGACTGCATGAGACACATCTACAGGTGGTTCTTCGAAGACGAGAAGAATGCCATCTAGTTCTAAATTGGGAAAAGTGTCACTTCATGGTAAAGAAATACATTATGTTGGGGCATAGAATCTCTATCAAGGGCATTGAGGTGGATAGAGCCAAAGTGGAGGTAATCAAGAAGCTTCCCCCATCCATCTCTACTAAGGGTGTCAGGAGTTTCTTAGGCCATACAAAATTCTACAGGTTCTTTATAAAGGACTTCTCAAAGATACACACCCCTTTTGCAAACTACTTGAGAAGGATAGTAGGTTTGTGTGTGATGATGCATGCCTAAAAGGGTTAGAAAGGTTGAAGTAGAAGTTGATTTCAACTTGTATCATCATTGCTCTAGACTGGTCAAAGCCCTTTGAGATGATGTGATATGCAAGCAGGTTGCACTTGGTATAGTTTTGGGACAACACATAGAGAAGATCCTACATCCCATATATTATGCCAGTAAGGACCTAAATGTAGCCCAAAAAGAACTACACTATCACAGAGCAGTAATTACTTGTAGTGGTCTTTACGTTCGAAAAATTCAGGTCTTATCTTTTGGGAACCAAAGGCATTGTACATACTGACCATTCAGCATTGCGGTACTTGATGGTGAAGAAGGATGATGCAAAACCTAGATTGATTCAATGGGTACTTCTTCTTCAGGAGTTTGAGCCTTCAACAATGTCCTTCTTGGCCTCTTGTTTGAGTTGATCGAAGAAACGATTAGCTATCGAGCGGGATACGTTTTGATTGTATGCCACGAGGTCCCTATGGACTTCCACTTGAAGGCATATGATAGCTCAGCCCTATATAAGCAAAGAATGAAGCTACAACATGATCATCGTATTGAGAGTCGACAATTTGCACTGGGGGATTTGCTGTTGCTGTACAATTCCAAATTGAAGTTGTTCCCTGGGAAACTTAAGTCCAGATGGTTAGGGCATTTCATCGAATCTCATGACTTTGACCATGGGCTATTGAGTTGGAAAAGAGAAATGGAGCAAAATTCAAAGTAAATGGCCAAAGAGTCAAATTGGATCTTAGCAATGTTGAAGAAGTGAAGACAATGGAAGCATAGACACTTGGTGAAGTTTGAGTACCCAAGTTGTCTAGTCATGTTGTGAAAATAAATCAAGCACTTCTTGGGAGGCAACCCAAGGTAGAGACTGACTCTTAGATTCCCAGGTATATTTTTTGACCCTTACGCTTTAATTCTATTAGATTTTGTGCATTGAGGACAATGCAAACTCTTTTCGATGGGGTGTGGGTAGTTATAGGCCTCAATGAAGTCTGAGTAACTATGGCCTATAACTATCCCAAATTTTGAGTCTGAAGGTGTTTTCTTGCTTGTGTGTTTTTCCCTAAGGACATTTATTTTCCACCGAATCGACATGTTTAGGATGTGTAGGTAGTATAAGTAGCATTTAGTATTGAAGTGTCTATGGTATATGTTAGTTTCTGTGTGAAAAAATTATACCTATCAAAATTTTCTTAGGTAGTCTTGATAGCAACCATGCAACAGTGATTGATCGGCAATGCTTGTTTTGGTAAGTGAGGTCTAGTTATGATGAAAAGCATGATCCGAGAGATTATGTTCATAGTGTAATCGGTGCCATGTGTGCGTGAGCTTTCTTTGCTTAATTCTTATATCGTGTTTCAATTCAAAACTTGCTCTATTACTCTGACTTAGACTGTAGGTTAGTGGGCTAGAAAAGGATCTTAGGCCATTGTTAATATTATTCCACTTAGCCTAAATGACCAACCAAATATCTAATGTATCTCTTGTTTCTAATGTTTGAGCCTTGCATGTACCCTTTTATGTGTAATAATCTAAGTAACCTAAGCTTGTTGAACATAAGATCCTAAAATTAGCCCTCATCCTTCCTTCAATATTGTTCACCTTGACTAAGGCAAAAATCCTAAGTTAAGGTTAACTACCAAAAGTGGTCCTGGTTCATAGGTTGGATATTGTGCACCTCAGCTCAGGCCAAAAGTCTAAGTTGAGGATGGCTGGTATAATGGTATGGTAATCACATAGGGTAGAACCTAGTGCCATAGGAAAAAGGGAGAAAAACATATTATGGGTGCAAGTAAAATGAATAAGATTCCTAAAGAATGAGCTAAAAAGAAAAAGAATGTGAAAATAGAAGACAATGAGCTAAAAATGAGAGTAAGGCACCTAAAAAAACTTGAAATAAGAGAAAGGGAGAATGAGTTGAAAAATTACAGTGTTGGTAGTGCAAACGTGTAGAATAACGCAGTCTCAAGGAGGCTCATTAGTCATTATGTTCCCAAATTACAGTGTTGGTAGTGCAAAGGTGTAGAATAACGCAGTGTCAAAAGGCACATTACTCACTATGTTCCAAAAACATCATAACAAAGCCCCTTAGCCTATGTTACTGTCACGAACGGCCCCACACGTGCACTTATTGTCCACTTTGGCCCCACAGGGCCGCACGATTTTGTTCCTCCCAGGCAAGCCCGGGAAAACGCGTATGCACATGTAAGGTTCCAAACTCAACATATAGCCCAGGAACTCCTCCTCTTTTTCCAATGTGGGATTCGCCTAAGTGAGCTACAGGCGTTACGTATCGTCGTCCCTGCACTCACCCCCATAGGGACTCAGGGTAGATCGTTACAGTTACAAGCCAAGAAAGTCTTATAGTGATCCTAATTCAAGAAGTTAAAGGTCATAGTTGTGAGTATAGGGGAAATCATATAGTATTCAACATAGTAGTTGAATATCTGTTGCTAGAGCAAGTGATTTTGTTTAGTCCTAAGCATTGAATCTAAAAATATTATCATCAGTGGGATATGGGACTTTTTTTTGTGAGATCACTTGCATTGCACTGTTGACTTTAGACTAATTCAGTGATTGTTGCTTATCTGTGGTTACTTACCTGTCATAGTTGCACTGTCACATGCATTGACTTGCATTGGTTTGTTTGATAGCTATCTAATATGCATTGATGAGTAGTGTGGGTATTACTGCTTGCTTTTGAGGTGATCTGTGTCGTTAGATCGAAGTCTGTGTGTTACTGTAATACTTTTGTAGTTTGATTCCGTCGCTTGAGTACAAGCAACAATTTTATGTTAATGGTGTTGATGTGCTATCAAAATTCAAAACTTTTTATTCTTAAAAAATAAAATTTTATGTGTTCTCAAAGTGGTGTTAATGGGTTTGATGTGTTTTTATGTTTGTTTAAAAAGGATTATAGGATTTGACATGATTTTGGGCTAAGTGTTGCAATTGCTGCATTTTTGCTGATGTATGAAGCACTTTACGGGCCGTGGAACCTTCTATGAGGCGTAGAGTGGGGTCGTAGTTGAGATCCAGTGAAGGGCCAATTTTTTTAAGTTGCATGTACGAATTGTCAGACAAATTGTGGAATTTTGTACGAGTCGTGGATGAGGTTTTGTACCCTAAGGATCAAAATGTAGGATTTTTGGAAAGTCATCAAACGAAACTCTATGCTGACCATAAGTCTAAATACGGCCCGTAGAAAGCTATCATACAAGTTGTGCCCAGTTTTGAAGGATGAAGATTACGAAGCCCCGGTATGGGCGGTAAAACATAGTATGGTCCGTAACCCTGCCCGTATTGCCTGCCAAATCTAGTTTTCCTGTTTTGTTTTGGATTTATATTTTAGGTATTACTAATAGGTTTTCTAGTTTATTTTCAGCAAGGAACTAAGGAGAATGACCAGAAACAAAGAGAGAAGTTCTTAGAAACGCTTGGAACACAACTTTGTGATTTTAATCAATACTTTGTGATTTCTTGTGAAGAGTTTGGAATTTATTACTCTTAAATTCATCTTTGTAAGTGCTCAATTGTGTTATTTTATATCATGATTCTTGCATCTACAATGATTATCCATAGCTAAATCCACAACTGGAGTTGTGGAAAACATGGAGAACAAACAAGGGAAAACCAGATAATTTGTTATTCTTGGAAAGTGTGCTTGCATGTATTAATTAATTCTTTTCGTCTTGATTGCTTTATTGTTAATTAATTCTCTTCTTCTTGATTGCTTTATAATGGTGGCCAGTGTTAGAACTTCTCTAGTTGTTATTGATTGGATAAAGGTAGAAATGAATGGGAAAAGAGATTAATTAACAGGATTCAATTGATTTCTTCTTATCTAATCAATCAAACCGGATCAAGGGGAGGTTATATTGGGAAAATATGCCAAATCATGTAGTGAAAATTACCTCTCACTTAGATCAAATGGTTTGGTAAACTTAACTTACCGTTCTGTACGCAACACACTAGAAATGATTACAATTATCTGGTAATATCGAGTTAGGAAATCATAGGGAACACAATACCCTAGTTAATCTTCTCACTGGTTTCACAACACTTATTCTAGTTTAGGTTTACTTTCAGCAAATTACAACTCCCCCCCCCCCTTTTTTTGGGAGATAAGTAGGTTAATTAACTTGAAAGTATTCTGATTCTACCATATTCTTTGTGAGATTCGACCCTAACCTTGGTTAGGTTATTATCTTAACAATTCAAAAAAGAGGTGTAGCGTAGAAAATATCATCTTGCCCGATAATGGAGCGGGTGATATCTTCTTTAAGGGTAAAGTTGTCATTTGGTCGAATTTGTGCTAATTACGTGAAATCTAAGACTCATGGGGTTTATAATATGTTAAGCTAATTGAATATATTGCATGCATTGTGAGGTTACCCCCATAATTTTTATAAATTGCTTCATATTTGAAATTTTTGGGGAAAGTGGTATACCATCATACTCGGCGACACACATTTAGTCAGTCAGTTTGACTCGGTGTACCACTGTTTGAACATATGCATCATTCTATACAACATATTTTGGTGTTGTATGTATTGTCAGCTTCAGTGGTGGACATTTAGTCTGCCAAAATGATTTGATGGTACAATTGTCCATTTGTTTATCAAATTTGACAGGACATTCGGTAG
Organism: Solanum clarkiae; assembly: GCA_011800125.2. Lineage (NCBI taxonomy): Eukaryota > Viridiplantae > Streptophyta > Magnoliopsida > Solanales > Solanaceae > Solanum > Solanum clarkiae. The sequence continues at coordinate 32,146 of JAABOM020059113.1, forward strand.
TTGGTTTCTATGAATTATGATGATGGTCATTCAGACTGATGAACACATTTAGCGATTCGTCGAACATGTTTGGCGAGCTGATTGACCAAATCTGAATAGCATTTTCTTGTATCATTTTGCAATTGTTATCACGTATTTTATTTGCACACATATTTTTGTATGTTTTCCAGCTATACCAAGACAAAAATACGTAATTTCTAGAGAAATGTCTAGAGCCTCTCATGAAGAGGCTTCAGCCAAAAGTGAAGTGGAACAACAAAGAGAGTTAATACCCCATAGAGGGAAGCGCAGTGATGAAAAAAGGAAAATTATAGAGCATGAGGGCCTTGAGGCGAAGAAAAAGGATCACTTTAAATTGAATGGAAAAATACCAGATGGAAGGAAGTGGGATCCAAAACCCCATCCGTGATCCTACCCCGGTTCCAAAGACCATCCATGATCCTACCCCTACTGAGCTAACCACCAAACATCGTCACATAGAAGAAAGATCAAAAATGTCCGAGGATCCTCTTTTTCAAACTTTCTGAGTCACTCAGGAAACTACGGTCCTCGCCATCTCAGTCGATTAAAAGCAGTCAGGTTAAGGACAATTCTAGAAGAGAGGAGATTATCTACTAATGGGGTTTTTGATAGGTATCCTAAGGAGTAGGAGATTCTATGATATAGGTTTCAAATATTTACAACTTCCTGGTATCTGTTTGTCCCCAGTGGGTTCTGAGAATTTTATGAGGCCTACGCTAGGTTTGTCCTAAAGAGCAAAGGCCAAGTTAAAATTTTTCACAAGTCGATCAACATGGTTGAAGTTTGGGGTGTTCCAGTCCCTTGTAGTGAAATAGAAATTTCTGATATGTTAGGGTGTACTTACCCACTACGTCATGACTTGGCTGACAAAATTGACAAAAATTACTCGTGATGATTTGAAAGGATATTTGCCCTACTAATCAGCAATGCAACCCCCACATGGCTTAAAGAGGGGGTTGTTATTGAAAAGAAGGAATTAAACATTTTGATACATTACTGGTTTAGCTTTATCATCAACAATCTGATACCAGCAAAGAATGAGTCCACCCTCTGACACTGTAAAGCAACTTTGGTGGGGTGCATCATAGATCATAGCTTGTTAAATTTGAGCTCAACTATCACCATAAAGATTTTTATGAGGGCCAAATAGCAACAGATATCTCTTCCATTCCCCGGATTGATTATGGCTTTGTATAGAAGAGTTAGTGTTCTCTTTCTCCAAAAAATTGATATTGAGATCACTCCATCGGCTTCCACTGATATTTGAAGAATTGATTTCAAATTTTGAAAGGATAAGGAAGAGAGTGCAAGGAGGAAGCTGGTTAACATTTCACCGACTATTGATGTTGTGTAGTTGGAGCCTGGGACATCAGAGCAAACACATGATATAGGTATGCCTCCTAGTGCTACTCTAACCCTATCTTCTCCTACTCTGACCCCATCACCTCCTGCACTGACACTATCACAGCCACGGGCTCCTACTTCCTAACCCTTGATTACCTAGGCTAACATATTTTAATTAGCCAAGTCTACAGACACTAGGGCTTCGAGGTTTAAGGCTTCTATCCCGACTTTAATTGAGAGGACCATTGCAGTTACATTGGCTCCTATTTTGGAGGAAAACAAGAACAAAAAGCTCATTGAATAGCATTATGATTAGACAGATTCAAGTGAGTGTTGAGGAGCACGGGGTAAGGACAAATTCTATCACCACCCATTTGGTACACTCTTGAGGAGAAGGACGGCTCAAGTGTTAATTTGATGGCTTTGAAAGCCGATGTTGCTGCTTTGAGGGCTGAGATGATCAAGTTAAAGTCCACTGACATTACTTCTCTTTATGGATCAATGGAGGTTCCTCCCTAACTAGTTATAGGTACTACTCTAGGTGCAGGTGTTGGTATCGAGTAGGTTGTGTCATCCCCAAAGACCAACAAGGAGGCTTTGGGATCGATGTATTACCCAAGGAGTGTGCTGAGTTGATGGAGATCGAGGAGGTCGTTGTTGTATTAGTCACATAGATTTTACTTTGTGATATATCGATAATTAGATTGAGTAAGTTCACTGGTTCTTTGGAGATAGATATTCCCCAACCATAGTCAGGTCCATATACCTCTCACCACAGCTCATATGCCTACTTTGGAGGCTACTCGTGATTTGAGCACCGACTCTCCCACTAGTTTATCCTCAGCATCTCACCCACCATCAGCTGACGAACCAGGGGGGCTCTTCAACTCACTACTTTTTTAGCTTATGCAATATGTTGTTCTTGTACATTGAGAACAATATTTCCTTTTAAGGGGGATGAGTGCATTAGTCTTTTGGATATTTGGATGTTACTATTTTTAGATTTTGTGATGGATATTTCAGACACTCTTTTAGTTTCGTTGGTTTGTAGATACTCTTTTAGGTTGCAATAATTAGTAAATTTTTACTTTTGAATGTGTTTGATTTCTTTCTAGTACATGTTTGTGCGCTCAATTCTTATAATTTCTTGTGATTTGTCAATACCCCAAGCATAAATAAAAAGTTTTTTTGAAATTAACATCATATGTCAAATTCCTTAGCATTTCGAGTATCGATTGCCAATATCTTTGAGTTGGATAGTGCCATAGATGAAGAGCATGTATTGACTCGCCTATTATCTATATCAAGTGAAAATGATCTATGCATGTATTAGAAGCATCTTGATTTGACTAAGTGAGTATTGAGCTTGGATATGCTATGATCGATAGTTGCAAATGTGTGTTTTATAGTCGATGTTTGAATTCAAAAGTCATTCTTGAATTGTTGGCTTTGTCAAATTTGGATTGGGAAGATGACCTTAGGTATTCTTTGGTTTTCTTTCAACTCCACTCAGCCTAAATAGCCTCCCTTTGCATCATGTATATCTTTAGTGGTCTCCGTTGAGCCTAAAACCTTTTTTTTGGCAGCCACATTACAAACCTTGATGTTTGATTGAATAAATAACCCTTTTTTGAACACCATCCCCTCCTTGAACTTGAAAGTGAGAAAATGGAGGCTAAAATCATAAGTTGGGAATGTGAAAAGAAAGGGCGTCTTCTATTTGAAAGCTTGGGAAAGAAAAAAAAAGGAGGAAAAGTTTTTTCATGAAAAAGAAGAAAATATTTTGAAAATAAAAGAAGAAAAATGGTAAAAAAAAGAAGAGAGATATCCATAAATATAAAAAATGATTGCAAGTGGGGTACCCAAGTCAAAAGTGCGGAATCAAAAGGTGACATTAGAGGAATGAAGTGACTGAAGAAAGAGGAACCATGGAAACTGTATGTATAGTTCAAGGAGGGACTAGTTGCTTGTACCAAAATTTCCTCTTACTTGTCCCCAAGCCTACTTTATAAGCTTAACAAAGCCCTTTGAGATTTCTAGCCGAATGAAAATGAGTCAGAATTGATTGAAAGTAAGGGAAATCCAATGGGTGAAAATATGCATGTCATTTCTCTTTTGGAAACGTGAGTGTTATCAGATCCTTCAAGGAATGAGCTTAATCTTTTGATGGTAGGTATGATAGATGTGTAAGGATCTTCTTGATTGTGAGGGCACTTGCTATCATTTTTTGAGCATTAATTCGCAATAGTGTTAGCAATATTGGGCATATCTTTGTCTTGATACTCCTTAGTCATATTTTGAAGCTTCAAAATTGGGTAAGTGGTTTGTAGAAGATTTTATAAATCAACAAGGAAGGGTGTCATGTACATGTTGCTCTTTGTGGCCCTATTTTGAAGCATTGTGTCTTGATTTGTTGATGCTTAACTTGCTTGAGGGCAAGCAAAAGTTTAAGTTGGGGGTGGTAATGAGTCCATAATTTGGACTCACATTGAGCATAAAATGCCTTAGATATTGTTCCCAATGTGCAATTTTATCTTAAAAATTAATCTAAATGTGTGTTTGATGTTAGGAATGAGGAACAAGGTGACAAAAGGGAAATATCATGGCAAAACAAGTCAAAATGAGTGAAAAATCATAAAAGATAGTCAAAAGGGCTCATCGCCTGATATATTCGACAGTACACCGAATGGGAAATTTGATCTCCTAAAATGATAAAACTAAACGTGGCAAAAAGGCGATGAAGTAACAATTTGGCAGATCATCAAGTGTGCATCAGCGACCAAATTGACACCGCCAACTTGGTGAAAGATGAAGTGATTCAGCAAACTGTCGAATGAAGTCGGTGGTCTAAATGACCATTGCCGAAGTGTGTAGTAATCAGGAAAAAAAAGTCATCCATGTCAACGATAAGGTGACCATTCAGCGAGTCACCGAATGTGTTCGGTGGATAACTGAATGTGTTTAGCGATCTCGACTTTCACCAATGAATGGTACGCCAAGTCATGACATCAGCTATTTTTGACAGGTGATATAAAAAGCCAAGGAGAGGGAATATAGAGTACAACTTGATACTTTTACAACATACATTCTTGCACTTTATTCTTGTAGAGTTGAAAACTTGTACTTAGTAATTTGTGGATTCAAATGGAGGGAGGGGAAGAAGATTTTAAGTACAATTTTCTTGTGTTCTTTGCAATCAAAAGTTATGGATAATCCTTAGGGTAATTTGTAACTTAATTTCAATATGATTGGCTAAAACCCCATTGTTGGTGTGTGCAATGTAGTCGAATATTGAGCCCTTATAGTGGGAATTTGATATATTGAATGTTTGTGTATTAATTTGCTATAAGTTTATATTTTTCTTCAACTATAATTGTGAAACTGAGGTTGCAAACTTAGACTTATGTTTAGATCTCTAGGTATTATAGTAACATGAATATTTAGAGTGGAAGGATGTCATAATAGTCATGGGTAACACATATTTATGTTGAATGTTGTAACAGTATTCAACTGACTATGGTTTTAGATCATTTCTCTACTCATTTGCATAGGTTCTGTTGTGTTCTTGTATGAATTGCGTGTGAAGTCTTACTGATTCACATTGAAATGCTGCAATTGACATAATCATTATTGTAATAGTTAGCTATCTAGCCTACATATAATCAATTGACCACGAGATTCAATAATTAAGACTCATTTGTTGGACTTATATTCAACTATACACACCCCTGGCATATCTCCATTAATTGATTGCATTTCAATAGTTTAGATCTATGAACTTGTGATAGTGTAGTACAAACCCAGATTATTTCTTAAAGCAATTATAATTAACTAGTTCGATTAATTGCTTTGAGGCTAGAGTCTAACATATCAATCATTGTGGGATCAACCTTGACTATTATAAAGTTGAGTTTATATTGCTAACGTTCGCCTACATGTGTACATCGGCCCTGTGGTGGTTGTGATTTCACCTCATACATGGCCCGTGATGCCATTGCATTCATGTATAGCATTGCATTTCATATTTGGGTTGATTTATTATTTATAATTGCCATTATTTCTAACTAATTGTATTGTATGCTGACCCTTTTGATGCAGGTGATAGGATTCTTTATTATTACATACTTGTTCGATTTCTCTTACCGAGTTGGTTGAAGCTACTAGGTACACTATAGTGTGCTGAACCCTACTTCATTTCCTCCTTGTAGATCGAGCATAGGGACCCACACAGGGTAGCTGATTCACTCTTGTTGGACTTTCCTACATCGATCCTGATCCTACCGGTGAGGCTCAGACTTCGACTTGCCATGGATTCTTAGGATTATCTTTACTTTGTTTTCAGACTATGTATCTGATATTATGAGACAACTTGTGTTTATCATTGAGACAGTTGAATTTACTTTTTAGTACTATTTCAGATGCTCTTGTACTCATGACTCCAAGTTTTGGGAGATTTCTACTATCTTTTGAGTTTGTTTCTGCTTTATTTATCTTTCTTTAGATGTGGTCTAATTTGGGTCATGACACTACTACTATTTGCAACTTAGTATATCTAGGATGGTAGTTGAAATTTGAATTGTGTCTCAATTTCTTGAAGGACTTGTTGAGGTATCTCACAATTGATACAAAAGTAATTCTAAAACGTTTTAAGATACTTATGATACATTTATATTACATGCAATTTATTTTGATACATAGCTTAATACAATTGTATTACATGCATAATTCGCTTTTAGTTTTGTAATGATAAATGTGCATAACAATGCATCTAATCATGTATCAATTGTGTGCATACCAATGCAATCAGTCATATAAAACATGTGTGCATATCAATGCAACACAATCAGAATTAAGATCCGTGCATACCAATGCTCCAAGTCCAGCAGAAAATATTTGCATAACAATGCAACAATGGAGAATTAACATTATACAACTATAATATGTCCCATCTCATCACCACTCACAAATAATCATATGTCATTGAATTTAGCTCCACAAATACCCCAAATATGCTCATAACTCTTACATTAATCATACTCATCATCTATTAGTCACAAAGTTAACCAAGAACTATGTCACTCTCATATTATCATAATGATATCCCAATTATCTCAAAACACAAAATTTCATCGAAATTACCTAATAGGATCACTATTTACTCAATACTCTGCATAATCGACTTCATATTCCCATCAAATTTAATCATATCATGATATCAGATGACAATTCAATCTACATCTCACAATTATCATATTAGCATGCTCAATAGCTCAAATATAGTCCCAAAAATGTTATCCAAACCTACCTCTATGTTGAAATCACACTTGAACAAGCTTTCAATAACCTCAAGCTTCCAACTAATCTACGGATCAATCAATTACTATCAAGAACGGATACTATACATCCAGAGATGCATCTTGATATCCATATTGGTATATTTTAGGCTTAGGGGCGAAATTGTCAAAATTAAAGCTAAAATTCAAAAGTCTCAAATCTGGAAATTGAATTCAAAATTGGATTCTATATGAAAAATGGAATTTGTGGGTGCATATCCCACTAAAATCGAGTTCAAACTGATGGAGAAATTATCATTTAAACTTTAAAAATCAAAGACCAAAAATTCCCAATTTTAGACATTCAAAATCATGGAATTCAAGCTAAAATCAAGATAAAAACCATGAAAATTAATCAAAATAATTTTAGAAGCACTTACCCAAAAGATTTCTCCAAAGACTCTCTTCAAAAATTGTCTCTCAAAGCTTGAACTATTGAAAATGGAGTGCGAACGGAGATTTTGCATCTTTAAAACTGATTCAGCAAAGATGTACTTCGCGAAGGTAGACAATTGTCCGCAATCGGGGAGAAGAAAAAGACATATACCTCCATGAAGGCAGAGAACAAAATTGGGCTGCACTAGATATCTCCACACCAACCATTGCCAAAACTCAAAATGGACTCCCGTAACTCATCCTAACTCAGAATTTCACAAACTTTATAAGTATCCATACAAGAAACAATGGTTTGGACTCAACGGAATCATCAAAATTTTATTCTAAGGCCTCCATGACACTTTTACCAATTCAAGTCAATAAAACTAGTTTAAAACTCAAAATATCAAAACTACCTTTTGAAACTCCAAAAATTATGCCTAGGACATTTTTAACCTTAGTTTAAGCATACAGAAGTATTAGAACTGGCGCAATGTCGATCGAGCTGTCGAACTCTAAATATTGACCAAAATCAAACTTTGATTCTAAACACAACTAAAATCACAACTTTGGGCGTAAAAACCTCATTTTAACTCCAAATTTAGTTCTGCAACTTTCTGTAGTACAGTTTCGACATTCCAGAGCTAATGGAATCAATGGATCCCCGACCCAACCTCCAAAACTTAGAATGACATAAAAACTCACTTTTTCAACAACATAAGCTTTCAAAAAGACCAAAACTTATATTTTCAACTTTTAAAACTCAAGATTTCAATTCTAATCATTGAAATAGTTCAAAGTAGGCCCAAAGCAACTTATAAAAGGTTAAAATGATAATTTTCACAGATAAAGACAAAAATAGCCCACCTAGTCATTACATCATTCATCACTAAAAGTATGTTCATCCTCGAACATGAGGAAAAGATGAGTATCTAAAGCCTCAAAAAGGCTGGGATATCTAGCCCGTATGTCAGACTCCAACTCTCAAGTGGCCTCGTCAATAGAATGGTGCTGCCACTGAAACTTCACAGAAGGTATATCTTTGGATCTCAATCTTTGGACCTGCTTTTCCATTATAGTTATAGGTTCCTTTTCAAATGACAAAACTAGAACCAACTCAATAGAATAATAAGAAATCGCATGGGACTCATCTGGAATGTACCGACGAAGCATAGAAACAAGAAAAATAGGATGAAGAGAAGATAGTCATGGTGGTAAAGCCAACTCATAGGCTATGTCACCAACTCTCTAAATATCTCAAATAGGCTAATGAATTTGGGGCTAGCTTGCCCCTCTTCCCAAATCTCATCACATCCTTCAGGGGGAAAATCTTTAGCCAAACACTATCCCCAACCAAGAACTCAAGAGGCCTAACCCTCTTATCAACATAACTCTTGTAGTGACTCTGGGATATAAAAAGTCTACTCTTATCACGACCCAAGCCTAGGTCCTAAATGGGACACGGCGAATGGGGAACCCGAAGGGACCCCAAGCAACCCTCTTAACATATCATTACACATCATTGATCGTGGAAGCAATTAAACAACATAATTAGATCAGAAATAAGGGCAAAGGGGTAAAAGGAAAACTTCATAACATAAACATCAAAACAAGAGAGTCAAAGCTCAATATATAACATATCCAACAACACCTCTAAAACTTAGATAGGAACAAAGGCCATGACAAGCAATCGAGCTCACCCTCATAGCCAATACATACATAAAAGAAAGATAGTTTTAGTACATAGCATGAGATCTTAGACATTGTCCTCGAAATGGAGGATTCACCAACTAGCTTGAGAGAAATCATACTAGCCACGTGGAGGAAGATGCTCAACTGGGGCTCCGGTTCCTATACGGTGATATCATGTAGGCATAGAGTATGCGTTAGTATGTTTGAATGTACTAAGTATGTAGGATGCAATGCAACAAGAAATAAGCAACATAATCAAAATGTATAACATAGGCAATGAATAAGCATGTAGTAATATGCATGCATGGAAAATGCTTGAGGTAAATCATGCTTACATAGAACATAATATATATGTAAGAAGAGACCTTCATTATAGAATTCATAGTCTGTTGAGGTACCAACCGCTCAATTGGTTGGTGGATCGTCTCATCCTACCACCCATGGTGAGTGAGGTACCAACCCCTTAATTGGTTGGTTGAGCGGCTCACGCTACCACCCGTGGTTATTGAGGTACCAACCCCTCAATCTGGTTATCAAGGTACAAATCCCTCGACATGGTTATCAATGTACAAACTCCTCGACGTGGTTACTCGGTCTCATAACCCCTCGAGTGGGGCATGATCAATTCCCAACATGATATAGGAGACTATCATATACCTAAAATTTTTTCATCATCATAAAGTCATTCAACTCATACATTGGACCTTCAATTCCTCAAAAAATCATAATCGGATATTTTATCAAACACTTGGCGGGTGTGTAGTGCTAGTGTAAAATCATGCAATTTAGGGATGAAATCATGCAAGAAAATCCAATGTGAAACCATCCACCAACACTTGGTAACACCCTCAAGCAATATACATCAAAATCCTTCATGAAATCTCAAGATAGATCAAAGATTCGTAGCTTAAAATATGCTAAAATAGTCACACTTTTACAAAACCCCAACATAGTTCATAGTCAACATAATAGAAAACTCATATGTAAAATCAACTTAGAAACATCTAATTTAGGTAAAAAGGAAGCTTGGGCACCACGGGTGAAAGGACTCATGGTTGAAACCCACATACCTTGACTTTGGAGAATCCTTGATGAAGAATGAAAATGGAGATTTGAAGTTTGAATGAAATCCTTAAGATCTGATAACTTTTGGGATTTGAGTTTTGGGGTGAAATAATTGTCTAAGTGTTTGAGTGAGTATTGGGGAATGTTTTGTTTGATATGGTGTTGAAATATAGCTAAATATAGGTATTTTCACGCATGGAAGGAATTAAGCCCAAGACCAAAATGTCTTGGATGAACAAGCAAAGCAGTCAACAAAATACACATCTGTGCGCCTTGGTTGCGTCATGCCAGGGGCTTGCAGAGCTCACTGGAAATTGATTTTTGGGAAAATGAAATTGCAATTTGTTTCCTCTAAAATCGAGGTCAGACCCATTCTCTACTCAATTTGACACCTTGATCAAGAATATGAGTTAGATTTTTGATATCACGTACGGATTTTGAGATATATTGAAATTACGATTTCGTTCACTTTCGAGGCACATTTCGGGCACTTTTTGGGATTGTTTCAATGTCTTCCATTGGGAACATTCGTCCCTGAATGTCAAAGAAATATATATGAGAAGAGTAATCATGATGAAATCGGTCCCAACAAGAATGCATCAACACTCTCAAAACACTATTTTCAAAATCTCAAAATAAGTGCAAAACAACCACCATAAACTTTGTTAATATAAATTCATGCAAATCACCTAGGGGTTGAAACATGAGACATGAAATCACATAGAAGACTTAGAATTGGTACCTCAGGCTTTAGTGGAATGGAAGATCTAAGTATATCATTTTTGCATATCCGTTTCGGCCTCCCTTGTAGCACTTTTGACTTGTTGGTTCCTCCAAAGAACCTTAACGGAAGCAACCTCCTTTTTCCTCAACCTCTTCATTTGCCTATCCAAGATCTCTATTGGGACCTCTTCATAAGTTAACTTGTATTCAACCACCCCCACAACATCAAGAGGTACAATAGCATTAGGGTCACCCACATATTTCCTCAACATAGATACATGAAAAATCGGATGAACCAATTCCATGTCACTAGGCAACTCCAACTCAAAGGACACCATACCAATCCTCCTCATCACCTAATAAGGACCCATGAATCATGGACTTAGTTTACCCATTTTACCAAAATGAACCACACCCCTCATGGGTGACACCTTCAAATAGACCCAATCACCAACCTTAGATTCAAGCTCTCTTCTTCTCACATCGGCATAGGACTTTTGACGACTTTGGATTGTTTTCAACCTTTCCCTAATCAACATTACCTTCTCCATTGCATCTATACCAAATCTGGACCCAACAAAGCCATTTATCCCACTTCAAATCACCCAACCGATGATCTACAACGTCTACGATAGAAGGCCTCAAAAGGAGCTATACCAATGCTAGAATGATAGCTATTGTTGTAAGAAAATTCAATCGATGGAAAATGATCATCCTAACTACCCTTGAACTCCAAAATACAAGCCCTAAGAATATCCTCAAGAGTTTAGATAGTTCTTTTGTCTTGGCTATCCATTTGAGGGTGAAAGCCCGTACTAAGCTTTACCTTGGTTCCAAGATCTCTTTGGAAGGATCTCCAAAAGTGTAAAGTGAATTGAGCACCACAATCTGATATGATAGACAAGGGCACCCCATGCAATCTCACCAACTCATGAATGTACAATTTAGCATAGTCTTCGGCCCCATAAGTAGTTTTAACCGATAGAAAATGAGCCGACTTTATCATCCAATCAAGCATAACCCAAATAGAATCAAAACCCTTTCTAGAATTAGGCAACCCAACCACAAAGTCCATATTAATCTCCTCCCACTTCCAAGTAGGAATCTCTATGTCTTGGGTTAGGCAATCCGGCCTTTGGTGTTCGGCATTAACTTATTGGTAACTATGACAACCAGAGATAAATTTGGAAATGTCTTTCTTCATATCTCCCCACCAACACACATCCCTCAAATCCATATACATCTTTGTAGAACCTGGGTGAATAGAACAGGAAGAATTATGAGCCTTATCAAGAATTTTCTTTCTCAAAGCATCAATGCAAGGCACATACAACCTATCTTGGTACCTAAGGGCACCATCTCCCCTTGGGAGAAAACCTCCACCTTGCCCCCTTTCACCAAGACCTTCAATTCTAACAAGGAGAGATCAAGATCTTGATTTGCTTTCACCTTATCAACCAAGGAAGACTTTGAACTATCAACAACCACAATGCCACCATTATCAACCTCTTCCAACCTAACCTCTAATATAGCCAACCGATGGACCTCCCTAGCCACCTATATGCCCCCACTATCAACATGAGCTAGGCTACCAATAGACACCCTACTCAAAGCATCCGCCACAATAGTGGGCTTACCAGGATGGTAATGCACACTCATATCATAATCCATAAGAAGTTCTAACCATCTTCTTTGCCTCAAGTTGAGATCTTTTTGAGTGAATACATATTGGAGCTCTTATGATCGATAAACACACCAACATGTACCCCATGCAAATAATGGCGCCAAATTTTCAAAGCAAAAACCACGGCGGCCAATTCAAGATCATGAGTAGGATAATTCATTTCATGCACTTTGAGTTGCCTAGAAGCATAGGCTATCACCTTACCATTTTGCATCAACACACAATCCAAACCAATCTAGGAGGCACCACAATACACAACAAATCCTTCCAACCCTTCTGGTAGAGACAACATAGGAGCGGACACAAGCTTATCCTTCAACGTTTAGAAACTCCATTCACACTCATTGGTCAACACAAACTTGGCCTTCTTTTGAGTCAACTTAGTCGTGGGAGAAGCAACTAAAGAGAACCTATCCACAAACCTCGATAATAACCCGCTCAGCCCAAGAAACTTCTAATGTCCGATGGGGTTTATGGTCTAGGCTAATTTCTAATCACATCTATCTTTTTAGGATCCATCTTAATACCATCCCCCGATGCCACGTGACCCAGAAAGGCAACCTCTTTCAACCAAAATACACACTTCCATATTTAGCATACAATTTCTCTTCCCTCAATCTTTGTAGCACTACCCTCAAATGAGCTACATGCTCCTTCTCACTATGAGAATAGATCAAAATATCATCAATGAAGACTACTACAAACAAATAAAGGTAGGGTTTAAAGACCCTATTCATAATATCCATGAAGATAGTTGTTGAATTTGTCAACCAAAAAGACATAACCACAAATTCATAATGCCCACACCTAGTCCAGAAGGCCGTCTTGGTAATGTCACCCTCCCTCACCTTCACTTAGTCTAGAAGGCCATCTTGGTAATGTCACCCTCCCTCACCTTCACTTTATGATACCCAGACCAAAGATCAATCTTAGAGAAGTGGCTAGCTCCTTGAATTTGGTCAAACAAATAATCAATTCTTGGAAGAGGATACTTATTCTTGATGGTGACCCTATTAAGTTACTAGTAGTCAATACTCATTCTAAGAGACCATCCTTCTTCTTCACAAAAAACACTAGTGCACCCCAATTGTCTAGGCCTAATAAAACCCTTCTCCAACAAGTCCCTCAATTACTTCTTCAACTTCTTTAACTCCACCAGGGCCATACGATAAGGGGGAATAGAAATAGGTTGGGTATCAGGAACGAGATCTATACCAAAATCTATTTCCCTACCGAGAGGAACACCGGAAGGTCATTTGGAAAGACATCAAGAAAATCATTTACCACCAGAACCGGCTCTATCGAAAGGACTTTGGACTCCACATCCCTAACCCTCATAAGATGGTAAAGATACCCCTTAGATATCAACCTTTGGGCTTTAATGCAAGAGATGAACCTACCCTTAACCACCATATCATAACTCTCCCACTTAAGAACGGGTTCCTTTGGGAATTGCAATTTGAACCTACGGGTTCTACAATCAATAGAGGCATAGTATGCATGCAACTAATCCATCCCAAGAATGATATCAAAATCAACCATATCCAACTCAACAAGATCACAAGGCAATATTTTATGCAAGATGGAAATGGGACAATTTCTATAGACCTTTCTAGCAACAATAGATGCACCAATAGGAGTAGACACCTTATATGACTCACACAACAATTCGGGCTCAACATGAAACTTTTTGGCAACAACGGGGGTAACAAAAAAAAGAGTATCACCCTGATCAATCAATGCATACACATCACAATCAAAGACTTTTAACATACTAGTGACGACATCGGGAACCTCTTCAACACCTTGACTCCCTTGGAGTGAATAGAATCGATTGTACCTTGGGAACCACCTTGTTGACCACCTTTACCCAAAGGAACTGCATTTGCACCTTATGGATGAACCTCCTTACCTTTATTGCAGTTACGAGGACAATCAATCTCTTCGTCACCCACTTCCCCACATCTATAACATGCATTTGTGTCTTTTAAGCATAGGCCCCCATGACTCCTACCACATTTTGAGCACACATTATTAGGAACCACACCCCCAACACCTTGGGACCTTGGGAAGTCATTGGAAAGCGCTCTATTAGAAGCATGAGAAGACCCTTGTCCTTGATGGAATCAACCTCCCTTTCGACTTTGAAACTTTCCCTCAAAATGGGCCCTCTTGGCCTCATTACTCCTCCTCTTCCTGAACTTCTCCTCCTCCATTTGTTCGGCATAGGTCATCAAATGGGATAAATCCATTTGACTAATCAACATAGCTGATCGGCATTTGACACTCACCAAATCAGATACGGCCATCACGTACTTGTTCAATCTAAACCTTGGGTCCGCAACCAAGTGGGGAGCATATTTTCAGAGTTGGTTGAACTTGAGGGAATACTCCCTCACACTCATAGAATCTCGTTTCAAATTCACAAACTCCACCATCTTGGCCTCCCTAAGCTCAAGAGGGAAGAATCGATTAAGAAAAGTCGCCTTGAACTCCTCCCAAAGCACCACATTATTAATTCCCTTCTCCTCCTTCCATTGATTAAACCATTTTGGTCTACCCCTCTGAGTTGGTAGGCCACCAACTCCACTTCTCTACCAATCTAACCCCCATGATAGCCAACACCTTGTAGACCTCATCAATGAACTCTTGAGAGTCCTCATCTACCTTAGACCCATAGAATTCCAGTGGGTTCATCCTCATGTAATTTCTCACCCTAGATCCCAGGGTAGGAGCATGAGTGGCTTGGGCCACTTGTTTGACTTGATTGGCCATAGCTTGAGCTAGCAATGTGAGAGCATTCCGGAGCTCACCATGAGCCGATTATTCCTCGGGTGTGCGGGCTTTTCTTTCTCTTGTGTTAGGCATGATCTAGCATAGAAAGGAATAATTGTTAGGGGGGAAATATTACCTTATATGTTATATCATGTCATAGAATAAGAAGAAGGGAAACATTTCCTAAAACGTCTCATAGCCTCTTACTCATATTTGTGGTGCACAACACAACCATGAATAAGATCTAATCAATGCAGTGTGTTGGATGCCGAGGGCCATTAACAACCTAGTTCTTTGATACCAAGTTTTTCACGACCCAAGCCTAGGGCCTAGACGTGACCGCGAATGGGAACCCGAAGGGACTCCAAGCAAGCCTCTTAACGTATCATTACATATCAATGGTTGCGAAAGCAATTAAAATGACAAAGAGAGATAAGCATAGATAAGGGAATTGGGACTAAGTGTAAACTTTCATATTATAACATGAGGAAACAAGAGAGTCAAGGCTCCTAGCATAGATACATGAGAATTTCATAACAAGACATCTTTTTTCCAATCGATTCCAACTTCAATTTTTGGACTAAGTACATTGTCATGGGCACTCCACATGACCTGTGGGGCCTTCAATCGGGCAACACTTTGCCCATTTTTCCATCCGTTCACTAAAGGCATTTTCGTAAATGTTAATTATCCTAATGACCCTTTTTGGCTTTTTAGGCTATCTTAACCTTCCTAGAAGACCTAAACCCTAATCCTAAGGACCCAATTTTCACTACTCTCATCTCAATCACACTCCTAAATCCTTTCAAGATCCTCCATCAAGCCCCAATTTAATTTCAAGGAAACCCACAAACAAGATTGGATTCTCAAGATTTACCTTCAAGCTTCAAGTCTATATCTCCAATCTTCTTCAAGGTTTCTCCAAAAGCTAAGATATGTAGGTTTTATCCATTGGGTTCTTCCACCCATGGTGCCCCTAATCTCCTTTTTACTCAATTTGCATGATTTAAAGTTAATTTTACAAATGGGTTTACTAATATGAACATATCTATGAACTATGTTAAAGCTATATAAAGTTGTGACTGTTTTGCTATGTTTTGAGCTATAAATCTTGGATCTAATGTAAGATTTGAAGAGGGGCTTTCATGTATATTGCTTGAGGGTATTGCAAGGTGTTGATTGATGGTTTTATAATGGATTTTCTTACATGATTTCACCTCTATATTTCATGATTTTATACTAGCATTACACACCCTCTAAGTGTTTGATAAAATGTCTGGATATGATTTCTTAAGGAATTGAAGGTCCAAAGTGTTAGAATTCGTAAGTCCTTAATTGATTCAATTTGGTAAAGTTTGGGACCAAATGTAAGTTTTATTCTAAGTTTAGTCCTTAAGATTAATAGTTGTGGGGTCATGTGTGTGTGGCCATTTCTAATTGGTCCAAGTGGGAGATGTTTGCCTATACATATATGTATATTTTTCTCTTGCACAAGAGAAGCTTTTCAACACTTAGAAAAAAAAGAAGCAAACCAAGAGAAAGCTTGTAGAACCTCTCGGGTTGCTACAGTGTTTTTAAAAAAAATTGCATTTTTTTGAGTTTTCATTATTTGATGCTTCAAGCTTGGTATATTGGATCCCCTAAGTGGCGTGGAAGCGTTAGTTGGTCAAGAAAACACTTGG
Source organism: Solanum clarkiae (assembly GCA_011800125.2). Classification (NCBI taxonomy): domain Eukaryota; kingdom Viridiplantae; phylum Streptophyta; class Magnoliopsida; order Solanales; family Solanaceae; genus Solanum; species Solanum clarkiae. The sequence goes on from JAABOM020059113.1 coordinate 48,840, forward strand.
GTTGGATGGCTACGAAGATTTGAGTCTAGTAAGGGATTGTAAGGTATGTTAATTTCTAGCTTCTTTTATGTAAATTAGAGA
>JAABOM020059114.1:0-13155 GCA_011800125.2 Solanum clarkiae
TCAGGAATTTGAAATTCATGAACTCAATGCGATCATTTGCGACCTAACGACCTGAACTTTTAAGAGATTACAAGACAGCATGAAAAGGAAAGGCAGAATCCAACAGTAAACCAGGAAGTCAGAACTCATATTTATGTTTAAAATGGACCAAAACTAACTAGAAATGCCTAAGTGTAAGCTTGATATGTTGAGTGAATGAAGCATGATTATGCAAGAACAAATAATAGTTTAAGAATGAAAATTAAGAATGATCCCAGATAACAGATAACAGATAACATGACTAGAAATTTAAGAATAGAAGCAGAGGAAGGAAACTACTGATAACAGTTTAAAAAAGAAACCGATCGAAAATTGCAGTCATTCAATGCAACTTTATTAACTCAATAGCAGTTAAACCTTAGCAAGAAAAAGAATGGATAAACAAGAGCATGCTTTTAATATTCTTTAGCATTTTTCAACATAATAGAGAGATGTATCATCATTGATGACCAAAAACTCAAACTTTCAGACAGAAGCACATGCCAAACCCAACTGAATATCATGCTAATGGTTATATTCAACAGAGAGTAAACAAGACAGCATTATAACAGACTAAGCCATCATCAATCGAGCTATAACAAATTGAGATTTGAACACTATAGCATATTTTGAGCAAAACAGTGGGCAAGAATAGCAACAATAATATTCTCAGCAACCTTACAACAACATTCCCAGCCGTCTTACGAACAACAATAATATTTTTGACAACTATAACAAGGTTTAAATTTCATAGCATGTTTATGAATCAAGGAACAGAACAACAATGATACACTCAACCGCTTTACAGTGAACAATCAACAAGATGTCAACAACATACTTAGCCGAACACAGTTACCTCAAGACGTATCAATTTGAGTATCACTGTTCACAAGACTAATAGCAACTAGAATCATGAAACTACTCATGTCATCTACAGAGGACGGAAAAGTTTGGATGAGGATATTACCTGTTCAGGAGCAGGAACTGGGATGACGGGCTTGCGAACTTCGATACCACCGAAATAGAAGCTGTAGCAACTGACTGGAGCTTTCAGATTTTTAATGATATAAATCAATTGAGTATTGCTAGGATTCTTTTATTGATGGTTGCCGCCTACACTACGATGTTTTTGAACTCGTCCCCCCCATTTCTTTCTCACTATCGACGGCTAAAATATGATTGATGTTTTCTCGGGTTTTTTTTAGGTTAAGAATGGCTTGCTGCTAAGCTTTGCTAAGTTTTCTTTTGAGATTTCTGTCGCCGCCCCTGTCAAATTGATGAGTGCCCTCAAAATGAAGAAGAAGAGGGGATTAAATAGGTAGAAACTAGGGCGAAAATGGGGGAAATTAGGGGGAAAAACGGGTGAAGAATAGGCTGAATTTGGGGATTTGAGATTCAAAGATTGAATTTCAAATCTTGGAAATTAATGCGGCTCCAACGGAATCATTATTTTTTCAAACTTCTATCCGTTAGTTGCTGATTAAAAGTTGACTATGGGTGCTGAACGTTGAGAAGAAAGGGGGATTTGGTCGGATTTTGATTTTGGTTTTTGCTGAAATCGAAGAAGAAGAAGAAGAAGAAGAAGAAGAAGAAGAAGAAGAAGAAGAAAAATGGGAAATGGAAAAGGGAAAAGGGTTTGGAGTGTGCAGGAGAAAGAAGAAGAGGAGAAAGAAAAAAGGAATTGGGGGCGTGTGGCCCCTACGCGCTGGATTTAATTTTTTTTTTGAATATAATGATTCAAAAATCATTAAAAATAAAAATAAAGCTTGATGGCTAATTTGACACCGTGGAGGATAAAAATTGGATGTCAACAAGTACTCTAATCTTTAAACTAAAGTATAATTCATTGTTGAATAAAGTTATAATGTTATGTTCTTCTTCTTTTTAATTTATTACTAACATTTTTGTCAAATCAACATTTAGTTTTTACGCTTAATTTAATTGAAATATAAATAATTTTTTTTATCATATTAGTTAAGACCATATGTTTAGAAAATAATATATTTTAAAAAAAAACAACATATATCTTAAATGCTTTATTTACTATTCCCTCCATTCGTTTTTACTTGTCATTAGTTCACTTTTAAAAGTCAAACTATATGAACTTTGACCAATATTTTAAGATGTATTTTTTCATCGCATTAATATGAGAAAGATTGCAATTTATAATATTTTTCGTATAGTTTTCAACCATCTAAATTTTTTATCTCAAATATTAAATTTATCTACTTCAATTTAGTTTTAAAGTTTAGTCAAGTTGATCTCAAAAAACGAAACAGTAACAAATTAAAGTAAATTGAGGAAGTATTATTTATAAAACACTTATTTTTTTAATATAAATTTTTAATTTTAAGTAATTACTTTTTATAAAAATTTAACATAACCTCATAATAATTTTTGTATAACCAAATAACAATTGTAATCAATTATATTATCACAGATAAATTATTACTCATATATAAGCATCTAATTCAACAATTTTTGATCATGCTGCTTGTTAAGTAGCTTCTAGTTGTCTTGGCTACTTTAGCTATCTATTTTTTTTGCCTTTATTATGTGGGCTAATAAAAAATATTTTTCGACTACTTCCTTATATTTCTTTAACTATGATTTTACAATATTGTTCATAATACATAATTAGGTCAATTCAAATTACCAGAAATCAACCGGTGCTAGTTATTTGGAATGCAACGCGAATTTAAAGAAAAGGAAGTATATAAAAACTGCTTCCGAACGTTTCATCTTCCTGGGTTGAAAATGGCGAGTTTCACTTCAATATGGTCATCATATTTCTTCAAATTTAAAGAACCAGATTTGGAATAAATACATACAACTTTAGTGGAAGTTTGAAATACGTTACCTGTGTCTGATTTGTGAGAAAGGTTAGGTTAGTAGTCTTTTTTGGGATATAGTGCACGGCTGATATCATATTTCTCACTTTAGTGAAAGTTGAAGCTTCCTGTATATTTATCTTTAACTATTATCCTCCCTTCAATATCTATATATTTTCTAATGTCTGAGTGCAAGAGCTTTACCACTGAAATTACCATTAGAATGGCTCCGCCTTAGAGATGCTAAATTGATCTTGGTTTAAAAAATAGTTCAAATGATAAATCAACCAATCTGTGACTTTTGTATACATGTTGCATAATAGCATGCCATGCACAAATGTTAACCTAGTATCCAGTGGCGAATCTAGGATTTTCAGACTGTGGGTGCTCAAAACCCGGGTCTGGCAACTCATCCTAAACCTTAAGAAAGCATGGAGAACCATTGCACCCACAAAATTTCTTATTTAGTGGGTGCTTAACCTTATACTTACCATTTTTTCATATTTTCTGTATGGATACACAAAATTTTTTCGGGGTCAGTGGGTGATCGAGCACCCGGAACCCAACACGTGGATCCGCCCCTGCTAGTATCACAGACTTGCTACTGCTTTCCATTGATTTTCTTTGTCTTAACTTCAACTTATTTTTCTGCTGATCTAGAGTGTGGTCTCCTATGTGATTTCTGCACTGAACTTCTCCAAGCATTTTCATTGTCTTTTACACACAAGGTTAAAGCTTTAATGTTTCCTTGTTTCTCTTTGTAGGGTAAAAAATTAATATGCTGAAAACTGTAAGAATTGTAATTAATATAACACAAGGGTTGATATCGATCTATTTACAACAGAATTGCCCAACACTCTAGAGATAATTATGCTTATCCACCTTGTATAGCTGAGGGATGTAAAATTAAAAGTTAACTATCTTTCTTCTCTCTTACCTTGCTGAGTTCAATATATCCTAAACAGTCATTTGCCGCCTATTATCTCTAATTAACCTATTTGCTTAGCTCACTATCTTCATATTTCTGTTAGGATCTTATATGTTTGGACTAATCATTTCTAGTAATTAATTGATCTTCTGACCCGATGATATAACCAGATACAGAATGCTATGTTATTCAGTAGCTACAAGATTAAAGTTGGCACTGCATCTGCGTCTAATACCATCTCTACAAAGTGCAGTGATTTACAGCCAACAGTACATTTATTCAAGTGCGAATCCACGAGAGCTTAATTCCTTGCTCATTGCTCAAGGTCATATGCACTATTGTTGAGTTACTACAGTAATATGACCTTAAAGCCAATGTATAACACCATCTTGGATGCAGAGTCTTTCATTCTTGAGATATCAAGGAAGCATGGGATGATAACAACATGATCATTAAGTGGGCAACCGCTAAGGAGATGGAATGCTGGCAATGCAAGTCGTTATGTGATCTTTCCACCTGCTCATGTAAAATGTTTACAAGTAAGGCAACTTATGTGTATATGCACGTGAGTAATGTGTCTGCTATCTTTTCAGTAAGTTTATTATATATGCATGTTTACATTAAAAATAATTTCTAGATTTATACATACTTCAAACTCAAAGCAATGGTTTTGGTTAAATCCGCCTAACTATATTTGTCACAGAACAGGAGCCTAGGCTTGGTTCCTTTGACCTTTTTATACCTTTTAATACATGAACCCCCTCAGTTCTAGGTAGTAGTTTTTTCTTTCTTGTTCGCTTTTCAGAATAAAATCTTTTAGTCACATACTCAGATTTTATTTCAATGAGCTGTAACAGTTCTGATGACATTTCACTACATGATCTATTGTAAGACCTACTGCAAATTGTATTTCTGTTTCTAATACCTAGAGATAGATTACAGTACAAAGTCTCGTTTTCTTCTTTGATTGTATTTTCTATTATAAGTACTAAAGTTGAGGGAGAATTAGCTTTATAGATCACTAATAAATTTTTGAGTTTTATTTTCTTTTTATAAGAGATTTTCATTTTTACACATAAGAGATACGAAAAGACTATTTTCTTCTATTCAATTTATAAGTGTCCAAGAGATCTCATTTTCTCTAAAAAAGAAGTTAATATAGTTATTAACATAAATATTAGTTCTCCTAGTTTCAAAATAATAATGAATGGTCTAAGACTGTGAGCTTCTTATTGTTGTCATCATCTTTATTTTGGGTGTGTCTTTATTCATTCACAACAGAAGTGCCCAAGAAGAATAGGGAGGAAAGATGAAATTAAACGATAAAAAGGGAAAATAAGTCTGTTTATATTATTGTAATCTAGCGGAACAATTATTAGTATACTCTCAAAAGAATTGAAACCGTTCATTTTATTGTAATCTAACGAAACATTTATTAGTATTATCTAAGAAGTATCAAAATCCAATTTTAAGAGGGAAAACCTCAAAATTTACACAGATAAGACAACCTCAATCCTACTCACACCATTTTGAAATTTTTTCCTAATCTGCACAAAAAGTTAATTTGGTTTTAAAACATTGGTGATGTAGTTAGTGGATTTTGATAGACTCATTGACAGATGTCTTTGACTCTGCTGCATGAGTTCCATTTTTTCATATAATCCCTCTTTTATCTCTTTTTTTGTCCTTTATATACTGGATCTGGGTCTTTTTTTTTGGGTTTTTGTGCACTTCCCTGCTTCTTTCTTTCGGGGAAGTCCAATTACAAAGAAAAGAGAAGGTCGGTCCCGTCCCATGGGTTAGGTGCTTAGCTGAAGGTGGAAGTCCATGCGCGGCTCCGCTCTAATTTTTTTGGTCTTTGTGTGCTTCCCTGCCAAGCTTCCTTTCTTTCGGGCAAGTCCAATTTCAGAGAAAAGAGAAGGTCGGTCCCGTCCCATGGGTTAGGTGCTTAGCTGAAGGTGGAAGTCCATGCCCGGCTCCGGTCTAATTTTGGTCTTTGTGTGCTTCCCTGCCAAGCTTCCTTTCTTTCGGGCAAGTCCAGTTACAAAGAAAAGAGAAGGTCGGTCCCATCCCATGGGTTAGGTGCTTAGCTGAAGGTGGAAGTCCTTGCCCTGCTCCAAAAAAATTTCAAACAAAGAATTTTCATTTAGAAATCTCAAGATTTCTTTTCTTTCAACCCCCTATTTATATTTTGACCAAAAGCGTATTTCCTTTGCTATCTGGTGATAGCTTTTGGGTTTCTTTGGGTCATCGGTCAGAGGAGCTCAGGTAAGTGGTGGATTTTGTATTAAAGGTAGGTTGGCTGTGCTTGGGTCTCCTTTTCTCTTTTAAACTTAAAAGTTGGTTTCAAATTGCAGTGCTGTTCTTGTTCTTTGTGTGCTGTGAAAAAAGGAAATGGTTTCCCTGTCTGGTGCTTCTGTTTCTGAGGAGGGACACAACAAAACCCTTCTTGAAGTTGGGAAAGAGCTGCTTCAGCAATCCTCATCTTCTAAAGAGGAGCTTCTGGAGAAACTTGATGTGAGAGCCTTTTCTTTTCTATTTCCATCTGTTTACCTGCTTACCTACAAAGTGAAAAGTGCATAACGACCAAGGGCTTCAATTTTATTTATGAGATTCTGAAAAATTATTACTGACTTTCTCGAATGGTTTGAAATTTGTTTCTGGTTCTGGTCAACAATTGATAATTAATCCTAGGATGAAATTTTAGTAGTTTAGTTGGTTTACCACCTAAATTTTCACCTTATTAGTGAGAGTTTGATTCCCATCTTGTAAAAAATGATCCTCTTTTGTGTATGTAATGTAGATTGATCATGGTTTGCATCAGGTGAAATTCCTATAAGCAGTTCTAGTGAAAGATCATCTCCTATGAGAGGTCTATTTCTTTTCAAGGACAGTCTAGTAATTAAAAGATCTGTCTATGATTGCTTTGCTTTAGCATAGATAGAGGGGTCAAAGTCTAGATAAGGGAGGCAGTAGGTTGATTCACTGAATCTCTGAATAGGGCCGGAATAGCGGAATGGATATTGGGTTCCATACAGACGACGCCATCTAGTTTGGGATTGAGTTGCAGTTGATTGATATTCTAGGAATTATATGATTGCTTGGAGAAGACCATGGCCGGAAAGTCCTCATCAGAAAGAGAAGTTACAAACTCTTTAAGTTTTGTGATTGCCTCTCAGCCCTTGAACCAGTTTGTGATACATACTCTGATTATTATTATCCTCCAGCTATAGATCATCCATTTCGTGCCATGTGTGGCTATATATCCTCTTTGACCAAGAGGGTAAGTGTAATTTTTCCATGTTTACACTATAAAGTATTCATGAAATCAGTAACGGCTGAGAACTCTATCATCTAATAATATATGCTTGAGTTTGTAGACGAACCATGTTAGCAAATAAAGCTGTCACCTTGGCTTCCCAAAACAATACAAGAACATCCTTTCACTTGTAATTTTGATCCCACGTCTGTGTAGATATGGGATTGTGAGGGCTAAGGAAGTATTTAGATTTTTTGAGGAAACAAATGTAATATGTTATCCTTCAATGAATATCACACCACATTGCATGGTTCTTAAGTTTCTGAACTTTGTTGTTTGTTCAGTGGGTTTAACTTTCTGATTTATTAAGGGAAACGAACAGCACGTACGAGTTCCCCGGCATAAGTTATGATCTAACCTATTAGCTGGACCTAGACTGTGATATCTACTATCATCAACATGTTCCTTGCACATAACTAGGGAAGAAGGATCAGTCAACAAGATCAATCTTGAATCATGTTTCTTATGAAGGAGCTTGGCCTAGCTTTCTTTCTTGTGCTTTTAACTTAATTTTATCATAGTTAAGGATTTCCGTTCATTGCTTATTTACTTGACCTGGAAGTCAATTATCTGTATGTGTTTGTTTACATTTTATTGTGTAAAAGACATAGTCAGGCTTCCTGATGAATGAAAGGACATAAAACTGTGAGAGATAGATGGAGATATGTTTGACCTTGTGATGTAGTTTCGAGCTTTATTTATTTTTCAATTCTACCAGATCTCATGATCTAGACTTCATGTGCTATCTAGAGAAGCGTTTCCAATATATTTGACATGGTTCAATCACTTCTTTTTGGTATATGCAATTTTCAGAAGTTAGAGCATCTTTTGTCAATGGTGAAACAAACTCCGCCTGCATTGGCGCAAGATGCTTTTCGGCCTGCAATGGAAGCACTAGTTGCAGATGGACTTCTATGGCATCCTGACATAGATGTAAAGGTGTCAGTTGCATCTTGCATCAGTGAGATCATGAGAATCTCGGCTCCAGATCAACCATATGATGATACCAGACTTGAGGCAAGTACAACTCAGCTAACTTTCTTTGCCCAAATTGGAAGTCAGTCTGGTTGCTGGTCTTTCTTCTAACGAAGCTTTGTTGCTTTGTAATTGATGGTTCAGATTCTGTAGTAGTTATGCATCTATGACTTTTTTGGAAATGTGAATTGCATTTATACATACTCATAGTTGTGTTTTTTTCTCAATTGGCGGGCAGGAATTTTTTGAGCTTGCAGTGCTGGCGTTTGGGAAATTGTCTTGCTTGGATGGTCCTGTTATTCAAAGGCTGTTTCAATTATTGAAGTTCTTGAGAAGTGCCGAACATACGTGCTGATGTTGGATCTCCAGTCAGATGCATTGATTGTTAAGATGTTTCAACATTTTCTGAAGAGTATAAGGTATATTTCCAAATATGTTATACATATTCATAATGAGACCGGCCACAGGGGTGTAACTTCGCTGGTATTTTATCTTTTATTATTGTTCATTTATTTCTAGTCATATAATTGTGCTCTGTCCTTGCCACAAGTTAAGTGTTACTTTTCCCTTTTTTTCCTATTTTCATTTTTCTTATTTGCATTGAGACAAGAAAAGAACTAAAGTACAAATTGTCAACCTTAAAGAACAGTACTCTCATGAATAAGCTGAGTAATTGCTTGTGACTACTTAATAACGGATAATATCTTTCAGCCCTTTTAGGATTTTTGTTATAACTTATTCCTAGTATTTAGGTTATAGATAAGTCTTATCTTTTTCTTAGTTTATCTCTTTGTTGTAGAAGTTGTATAGAATCTATATATTCTAGTCTACAATCAATAGAATGCATCGTTCTTTTTCTCACTGCAGTCTTGTACTTTACATGGTATCAAAGCCAATTAGCTCTCACGAGTACAACTCTTTCAAACAGCCCTCCCACCCTTCCCATCAAAATGGCCACAAACATCACTGTAACCAATTCTGATGCCAATTCACTGATTGTTCAATTCAATCCTGTCACCCAGTTACCAATCAAATTAACTGGCAGCCACAATTTTTCTCTGTGGAAAGCACAAGTGTCTATGCTTATGCGTGGTCACAACCTTTTTTGGACATCTCGACGTTCTCGCCCTGCCCCTGCTCGTACAGTGGCTCAAAACAATCAGGATGTCGACAATCCTGCTTTTGCTTCATGATGTCGCCAAGATCAGCTAATTCAAAATGTTATCTTGGCCTCAGTTGATCCTACGCTTGCTGCTACAGATGCCGCTGCATCCTCGTCCCAGGCTCCTTTTGGCATGCTTTGCACACTTCCTATGCCAACAAATCACAAACAAGAATCTTCAGTTTGCGCGATCGTCTGACTCATCTCACTAAAGAAACTCTTCCTGTCGCTGATTATCTACACCAAATTCGATCTCTCTGTGATGAACTTGCCACTGCTGGAGCTCCTGTGTCTAATGAGGAACTAATTGTCAAAATCCTCACTGGACCTGGACCTGAATTTCGAGAAATATCGGCTGCTATCCATGCAAGAGATTCCACAATCTTTTATCCAGAGCTTTATGAAAAGTTGCTTGACCATGAACTTTTTATAAAGCATGAAGAAGCAAAGAAGCCTTTATCAACTCCATTTGCTGCTGCCATTGCACAGCAAACGAACCCAACTCCTCGCCAAGGAAACAACTCTAATAAGAGCCCAAGTGCAAATTCCCCCAACACCAACCAGCCAGGTCGTGCCCAACCGTGGCATACTGGAAAAAACAACCAATAGTTGCGTTCCGAGTCGCGTTTTAACAATACTCTGAAGTGCCAATTGTGTGGTCGTCTTGGTCATTCTGCTAAAGTCTGTAGATCACAATCACACAATCATCTACAGGCCTGAGCAAACTATGCTGCTCGTTCTTCAACTCAACAGGCTCCTTGGGTTTTGGATACTGGTGCCACCTATCATATGGCCTCAAATGTGCAAGACTTTACTGATGTGCACACTTACCATGGTCCATAGGAGATAGCGATGGGTGATGGTAACACCATTCCAATATCTCATACCGGTAACATCAACATAATTGCATCGAATCAGCAATTTAAGCTTCTCAATACCTTATGTTCTCATGCTATAAACATAATCTTCTATCTGTTTCAAAATTTTGCCGTGATAACCATACATTCATTGAAAATTTTTCCTTTTCCTTATTTTGTGAAGGATTTGAGTACGGCGCCTCTGTTTCGCGGGCAGAATAAAGATGGGCTATATGAGTGGCCATCGAGCAGTGCACATCATTCCCCTCAATGCAATGTTGCTCTTCCTTTTCACCTGTGGCATCGGCGTTTAGGCTATCCTAATCATCGTTGATTTTACATCAGTTTTCTCTTCCAGTTTCACCTTCTAGAACTACTCCAATTTGTAATTGGTTTTACTCTAATAAAATGCACAGATTGCCTTTTTCTGAAAATTCATTACAAAGTCAACGACCATTGCAAATTATTTATAGTGATTTATGGAGGCCTTCTCCTGTTTTGTCAATTGATAACAAGAGATATTATGCCTTATTTGTTGACCAGTTTTCAGAATACATGTGGTTGTTCACTATAAAATCAAAAAAGGAAGTTCTTGATGTCTTTAAAGCTTTACATCCCTTACTTGAGCGTCGGTTTCAAACCAAAATTTTGTCTCTCTGCACTGATGGTGGTGGTGAGTTTCAAGGTTTATCCTCATATCTCCAAAGTCATGGTATTGAACACTTAGTGACACCCCCATAGACACCCCAAAGAGTGGCACTGGTTGAACGTAGACATAGGCATGTTATTGAAACGGCCAAAGCCTTGCTGCATCTCTCCTTACCCTCAGTTTTTTGGAGTTTTGCCTATCACCAAGCAGTCTACCTTATCAACCGTCTGGTCACTTCGAATCTACAAAATAAATGCCTCTATGAAATTTTATTTCAAGAGGCTCCAAAGTATGCATCCCTTAGAGTTTTTGGTTGTTTATGTTATCCGTGGCTTAAACCATATAACAAAAATAAGTTAGAGACAAAATCTAGTCCTTGTGTATATTTAGGATTTTGTAATAAGTATTATTGTCACCAATACTATGATCCAGTCAAAAATAAATTGTACTTATCTAGGGATGTTCTATTTTTTGAAGACACCTATCCGTTTCAGAGTATTTTTTCCACTCTAAGCATTAAACAAAGCAATTACATAGCTTGGGAAATTTGTTCTGATGTTTTACCTGGGCCTACTCCACCATCAAGTTCAAATTTTTGTCATCCGCTCCCAGATGCTTTGTCCGTGCACTCTCCACTGCCCAACTCAACATCTGCCAGATCAGAAGGTGTCTCCGTTGCATCAGGTAATTCTCAAAATTTATCCTCCCCTTCATTGCGACCCACCGCTACACCACCAACTGATAACACTCAAACCCCACCATCATCCAGGCCATTAATCACTTACCAACGTAGAAATTGCCAACAACCAAGTAACACCATATTACACCTACCTTCCAGTATATAGCCCTCCCACCTACCTTCCCAGTCACCTGACAATAATCTTTCCCAATCCACACTTGCTTTGACTTCATCTGATCCTTCACCTGTGGTGACCACTTCAACTGATCCTATGGTTACCCGCTCCAAAACAAATAGCCTCAAACCCAAACAGTTTCATGTCAATGTTCAACTCTCCTCATCATTTGTTCCTCATACGTACAAACAAGCGTGTCCTCACCCTCACTGGAGAGAAGCCATGAAAACTGAATTTGATGCACTTGTTAGGAATCGGACATGAGATTTGGTCCCAGTTGCTCCTTCGATGAATGTGGTTGAGTGCAAGTGGTTGTTTCGTATAAAACATAAATCTGATGGTTCCATTGACAGGTATAAAGCTAGGCTTGTTGCAAAAGGATTTACCCAACGTCCAGGCTTAGGCTACCTTTCCACTTTCAGCCCGGTAGTAAAACCAGTGACTGTTCGATTGGTACTTACCATAGCAACGCAGTACAACTGGCCAATTCATCAGATTGATGTCAATAATGCATTCTTACAAGGACGTCTTGAGGAAGAGGTTTATATGAGGCAGCCACCAGGCTTTGAAGATCGAAGTCTCTCCACACGTCTGCAAATTGAACAAAGCAATCTATGGCTTGAAACAGACCCCCCGAGCTTGGTACAATGAACTCAAAAACTATTTGCTAACTGTTGGGTTTGTCAAATCTCAATCTGACTCTTCCTTATTTATTTTGCATAAGTTTGGTTCACTGTTTATATTCTTATCTGTGTGGATGATATAATCATCACTGGAAATGAGATTCTTGGGGTTCGTCATATAATAGATGGTCTTTCCACTCATTTCTACTTGAAAGACCTTGGACATCTCAGTTATTTTTTGGGCATTGAGGTTCTCCCTTCTCCTGATGGTCTTGTTTTGTCCCAGCACAAGTATATTATGGATCTTTTAGACGATGTTGGTATGCTAAGCAGTAAAGGAGCTCCTACGCCGATGACCTCGACTACCATTTTGACAACCACAGTGAATGATCCTCCGACTGATAGTACTCTTTATCGACGGGTAATTGGAAAGTTGCAGTACTTGTCCTTTACACATCCTGATATTGCCTTCACAGTTAGCAAGCTTTCTCAATATATGCACAATCCACGCCAATCTCACTGGAAAGCAGTCAAGCGATTACTTCGTTATCTTCGCTACACCTGCCAATATGGAATACAAATTTCCAAAGCTCCATATTCTCATCTGGTTGTTTTTGCTGATTCAGATTGGGCTGGTGATCCGAATGATCGCACTTCTACCTCTGGCTATATTACTTTCCTGGGCAGCACACTAATATCCTGGTCATCAAAAAAACGACGACTTGTATCATGATCGTGTACAGAAGCTTAGTATAGAGCTGTAGCTGCTGCTGTTGCAGAAACTAACTGGCTTACAAATCTTCTTCATGAACTTCGCATGTCACGTAAGGGAGTTCCACAGGTTTATTGTGACAATATCAGCACCACTTACATTTGTTCAAATCCAGTTTTCCATAGTAGGATGAAGCATGTTGCCATTGATTTTCACTTTGTTCATGA
>JAABOM020059115.1:0-13155 GCA_011800125.2 Solanum clarkiae
TATTTAAGATTAATCAAATTTCAACTTTTAAATTAGTTAGTTTTTAAGTCAAATATTTCCAAAGTTAGTCAAATTTTCGTAATCGTCGGATAACCGTATTTAGCGGTCATTTCAAGTGCTTAAAACCTTCTTGAAATGGAAATATGAACCCGAACCTTTTTCTCTGGATTTTAAAAGATTTTTCTCTGTTAGGTCTCTTAAAAATAATTTAAAGGTTTCCTAATTATCCGCAAAATTAGGTGGCGACTCTGTGTCTTTTCGAATCTCGAGAATTAATTTTGCTCAAATTAATTGAGTTTAGATTGATTTTCGATTTTTGAATAAATTTTTAACTATTTTATTTTTTTAAAAGCCGGTCATTTTTGGCGTAACAAACATTAATTAAGATCATTTTTTTGTTCTTCTCTTTTTTTGGAGCTTTTTCCATGCATGAGAGAGACAAAGTGCATTAACTAAGACTTTTTTCTCTTTGTTTCATTTTATTTGGCTTTCCTCATGTATGTGTACTTTTGTTAAAAAGCATTGACATTTAGTTGTAAATAAAATTTGTTGACACATTTATGTAATTTAGTCTCTTAAATTGTATAGGAATATTTTTTTATCTAGGTAAGAAATCTTGATAATTAAAGATTTCCTTTAGTTGAACAATGTAACAATTTCTTATAATTAAAAATTCATGTTCTGAAAATTGTATATTAATTATATATCCTTAATGTTTTGATTTTCTTCTTATGTAGGAGTCTTTTTTTGCTTTTGTTTGTGATTCGCGATGGATTTTTGTTATAAAATCATTAATACTATTAGTATTCTAATTTCTATAAGTTGAGGAGTCTTTTGTACTAATAAATTAGATTAGATCATTTAACTATTTCAAGCTTAGAATTTTATTAGGGATTTTTAAAGTTTGCTTGGATCTGTGTTTTCTATAAATTATAGAATAATACTGTAGACATTGAAATTTTGTAAGACTCTATAAGATGAGTCTTATTTTAGTTAGGGTTTTTCAGAGGCTTCTCAATCAACAAAAACAACAATAACATACCCAGTGAAATCCCATAAGTGAGGTTTGGGGAGGGTAGAATGTACTTAGACCTTATCACTACCTCATCAAAGTGGAGAGGTTGTTTCCTGCGAACCCTCATATCAAAACCCATAAGCAGAAAGAACTAGATATGACAAAAAGGAAAGGAAAGGGGAAACAGAAAGAGCGACTAATAATGAATGGCACATGACAGTATGTAAATATGATAAGACTAACACATATACGATAGATAATGAGAATACATGATAAAAAACACGTCCTCCACCTAACTCTACTATACTCTAAGACCATGCATCTACCTAACCCTACCAATTAGCCTGTTACTCTAATTTGCGACCTCCATTCTTTTCAGTCTAAGATCATGTCCTCGGTGAGATCAAGTTTCGTCATATCTTGTCTGATCACCTCCCCCCAGTACTTATTTGGTCTACCTCTACCTCTCCGTGATACTTTCAAAACCAACCGCTCGCACCCTCTAATAGGAGCATCGACACTCGTTCTCTGCATATATCCAAACCATCGCAGTCTCGCTTCCCTCAACTCATCTGCCATAGGAGCCACCTCTAGCTTCTCCTGAATGTTCTCATTCCTAATCTTATCACTCCTGGTGTGACCACACATTCATCTCAACATTCCCATCTTTGCGACATGCATCATCTGAACGTGTGCTTTTTTAACTGGCCAACACTCCACCCTATACAACAAAGATGGTCCAACCACTATTCTGTAAAACTTACCTTTGAGTTTAGGTGGTATATTCTTGTCACACAATACTCCAGAGGCTAGCATCCATTTAGTCCATGCTGCCCCAATACGATGTGTGACATCATCGTCGATATCACCACTACTTTGGATGATGGACCCTAGATACTTAAAGTTTTCCCTCTTGGGGACAGATTGAGTGGCAAGCCTCACATCAATGTCTGCTTCATCTCTTACAATACTGAATTTGCACTCCAAGTATTCTATTTTGGACCTGCTCAATTTGAATCCTTTCGACTTCAAGGCGCGTCTCCAAGCCTCCAACCTATCGTTAACTCTGGTCTGAGTCTCATCAATTAGTACTATGCCATTTGGAAATAGCATACACCATGGAACCTCCTTGCTAGATAGATCACGTCAGCTCATCCATCACGAAGGCAAACAGGAAAGGGCTCAACACAGATCCTTGATAGAGTCCCATCTCAACAGAAAAATACTCTGAGTCTCCTCCCACAGTTTTTACCCGAGTTGGAGGCTACTCAATCCTAAACCCTAATTCATGCCTATATAAAGGGTACTATATTCCCTTGAAAAGACATCTTAAAATATCCTATAGAGATATCAAAATATGATGGCTTAAGGAGGTCAAAATCATCCTAGTTTGAGAAATACGCCACTAACAACCCTCGAATCATGGAGAAATGACTCTCAAATCATGGAGAAATATCATGAGAGAAGAAGCAAGGGAGTAACAGATTTGTACCCACATTGCTTATAAATAAAATTATGTTTCTTCATATTTTCTTTGTGATTGTAATTTATTACTTTAAAAATATGTTGTAAACAAACTGGCACACCCAGTGACTTCAAAATTCTAACAAAAAGTTAGATAAAGTTCGTGGAGCAAACACCACAAATTCAAGAATTCAAATATTCATGCCCTCAAGTTCAAGAACAAGCTTTAAAGCTCTTGAACTCAAGATCAAGAACAAGAAGCAAGATCAAAATCAAGATTTAAGATCAAGAAACAAGATCAAAATTCAAGATCGGATTCAAGAATAGACTTCAAATTCAAGATCAAGCTCAAGAGCCCTTGAATTTATACTTGAAAAGGTGAATCAGAGGATTCATAGAGATTATAACACTCACATTATTGAAATCAAATACTACAAATTGTTGTGATATTTTCGTTCTTGATTATTATTTTTCAATGCAAATTTTATCGTCTACAAATTATGTTTAAACATTTAGAACAGTGTAAAGCCTCGTATTGGGGGTCCCCGATGTTTAAACATTTAGAACAACGTGAAGCCTTGCATTGTTAGTCTCCTATGTATAAATATTTAGAACATCGTAAAGCCTCGTATTGTTAGTCCCATATGTTTAAACATTTAGAACACGTGAAGCCTCGTATTGTTGGTCCCTTATGTTTAAACATTAAAAATAGTTTAAAACCTTGTATTGTTGGTCCCCTATGTTTAAGCATTTAGAACAGCGTAAAGCCTCGTATTGTTAGCCCCTTATGTTTAAACATTTAGAACAATATAAAACCTCATTTTATTGGTCCCCTATATTTAAACATTTAGAACAGCGTAAAGCCTCGTATTGTTGGTTCCCTATGTTTAAACATTTAGAACAACATAAAGCCTCATATTGTTGATCTTCTATGTTTAAACATTTAGAACAGTGTAAAGCCTCGTATTGGGGGTCCCCGATGTTTAAACATTTAGAACAACGTGAAGCCTTGCATTGTTAGTCTCCTATGTATAAATATTTAGAACATCGTAAAGCCTCGTATTGTTAGTCCCATATGTTTAAACATTTAGAACACGTGAAGCCTCGTATTGTTGGTCCCTTATGTTTAAACATTAAAAATAGTTTAAAACCTTGTATTGTTGGTCCCCTATGTTTAAGCATTTAGAACAGCGTAAAGCCTCGTATTGTTAGCCCCTTATGTTTAAACATTTAGAACAATATAAAACCTCATTTTATTGGTCCCCTATATTTAAACATTTAGAACAGCGTAAAGCCTCGTATTGTTGGTTCCCTATGTTTAAACATTTAGAACAACATAAAGCCTCATATTGTTGATCCTCTATGTTTAAACATTTAGAACAGTGTAAAGCCTCGTATTGGGGGTCCCCTATATTTAAACATTTAGAACAGCGTGAAGCCTTGCATTATTGGTCCCCTATGTATAAATATTTAGAACAGCGTAAAGCCTCGTATTGTTAGTCCCCTATGTTTAAACATTTAGAACACGTGAAGCCTCGTATTATTGGTCCCCTATGTTTAAACATTAAAAATAGCATAAAACCTTGTATTGTTGGTCCACTATGTTTAAGCATTTAGAACAGCGTAAAGCTTCGTATTGTTGGCCCCTATGTTTAAACATTTAGAACAGTGTAAAACCTCGTTTTGTTGGTCCCCTATATTTAAACAGTTAGAACATCGTAAACCCTCGTATTGTTGGTCCCATATGTTTAAACATTTAGAACAACATAAAGCCTCATATTGTTGATCCCCTATGTTTAAACATTTAGAACAGTGTAAAGCGTCAAAGTGGTGATCTTAAGGCGCAAGCGCGAAGTTATCCCTCCACACCTCAAGACCAAATTCTTGTGAAACAATGAAGCTTAAATTCACAACCCTTCCAAAAATAAAAGGAACAACAAAAGAACACAGAGAAAAAAAAGGAAGAAGAAATTACCTGACCACTAATATCTCTTGACGGCAAAGACGAATCCAGCAATCTCAAAATTTATGAAGTGAATTTCAAAAGATGAAGGTGCAGGGGATATTTATAGATGAATAATATGAGGGTATTTGACTTTTAGTGAAATACGATTGAAAAAAAAAGTGTCCAATTAGTAAAAGGATTTAAAAGGTGTCCTGTTTTCTAATTGGATATGAAAAGAAGTGTTCAATTAGTAGAAAGATTAAAAAAAGTGCCCTATTTCTGATTGATACGTACAGGCGATGACCGTATACTCCATATTCGATGTGGATTGGAAAATTTTTAAATTATTACATTTGTTATTATGTATATATAACAAATCGTGTGCCACCTCTACATATAAGCAACATGTTTACCAGGAAATTGACTTTAATATGACAATGTAATATTGTTAACAATATCCAGATAGGCCATAACAAGTGGATCACGTCACATCTTCAATAAGAAGTGAATTTAAAATGACAAATGTGTGATTTTTTTTAAAAAATATTAATATATATATATATTCCTTACCGATTATGGGTATGAAAAAAAATATTTTTTTGTCTCCTTGATCTCGAGGGATATTAAGGCAATACTTCAAGTCTAGTCTCAAAAAATATATATACAATTATAATAACGAGACTTGAAGTAGGGGGCATTTGTAAGCATATGAAATTTATTAAATATAAATTTTATAAAATGATGCAAAACATATTTGTAACACCCGTGAAATTATCAAAATACCCCTAGAATGGAATCGTACACATAACGCGTCTTTCCAAGCGCCAATGGAAAATTCGAGACCAGATTTACGATCAGTATGAAAAACTGAGTGGCAAAATGGCCTGACCCGATTTTAGAGTAATCGGATCAAAAAATAATTTTTCGTAATTAAATTCAAAAACGATGTTGGTGCGCGCCAAAGGCGCGATGCGCCTGGGACGTGGACCAACACTTATAGTTTTTTCAAAATTTTTCTACGACATTGAAAAATCAATCAAAAAGCGATTTATGAAAACTTACACATAAAACGCATTTGACAAATGCGTTTTATTGTATTTTCATACAAAAAATAGTTTTTCAACGCGTTTCAGTTTTCAGTAAAAAATTATACATGTGCATGTTCTAGGCGCGACACGAACTGAGTTTATCGGGTAAAAAAACTTTTCTGTTGTTTCGTAAGGGGCATTTTGGTTAATCCTCACCCCTCCTAGACTTTATCCACGACCAATATAAGTCGTTTTAGGTCTAAAATTTTTTTTAAACCTATTCTAAACTTTCTTACGCTAAAATTGAGTTGGGGTTCTTGAGAGAAGAAGAGAAGAGAAGCTAAGGTTCCAGAGGTTGAGGTCAATCCCTTGCGAATTTGATTGTCTATCTCCCTACCAAGTATGTAAGACTATCTAAAATCTTATTTTCGTGCCTAGCCTATATTTACTATTAAGAATTCTAGTCAAGAGTCAAGTCAATTTCATTCGTATGATTTTATAGAGAAAATACAGAACTATATTATGAAATCCTTGTAGTTTTATCATTATCATGCTAAAAACGTCAACGTTGAGTACATCCTTTTAAATTCTTGAAGTACTACTGCGATTACAAGAACCCTAACTAGAATCGAGAATTATTTTTCATATTATGCTTTACTGCTACTCTATTGCCAAGATAAGCTTGGCATGATAAGACATTATGTTCATATAATTATGACTCTATGAAATTCATGAAAGGATATTCAGTTCAAAGTATGAGTTGATTAAAGAAACATATTAGCATGAGTTATACAAGTAGTCTATTTACTACACTATCTTTTGATCATAGCATGTCAGATTTAAGAGCAATTCAGACAATTAAGGTATTTTTGCATTATTATTCATCACGCATAAGTTTAAGAGTTTGAGAAGACATTATTAGTTTTGAGAAAGAAAAAATCAATTTATAGAAAATATGTTAAGCCAAGGCTCCAAGCAGTATATTTTCAGTTTACTCCTAGAGTGGGGCATGTTTTCAGATATAAGCATTACAAAAGTTATTTTCAGAGTAATATTAAGCACCAATATGAGTGAGAGTAATGGTAATAACTTGAACTCTATAAACTACGTAGCCAGCGTAGGATAGGACTGTACCAAGGTACAACTCCTCCCTTTCCACTGAGATGGCCCTGTTATGAGATGGATCTACTCCCCTAGTTTTTGTTCCCTACCCCGGAAAAGTATGGAATGACTCTGGTAGTGTTCGCAAGATAATTATTACCATGAAGCTTATAGTGGTGGTTGTCGGTTATTGAAACTCCCCAAGTTAACGCAGGTTGATTTTACATACAGACTTTCACCATATGTTCTATTTTTCAGCATGTATTGCATTTATTGCTTATGCTACTTTATTTTGAGATATGTTGTAGTTACTTTTAACATATTGCCTTATCTTGAGTTTTCGTTTTAGCCATTTTACATACCGTACATTCCACGTACTGACGCCTTTGGCTGCATCATTTTATGATGTAGATTCAAGTATCCACATGATAACAAATATTCAGTATGTCATCTTTCCAGAGGCAATTGGTGAGACCTCTTTATTTTTAGAGGACTCTAGTCGGTTTGGTTTATGTATTTTATTTTATAGTTAGGTAGTCGTGTGTCTTGTTGCGGCACCTACCTCAGTATAGTAAAGGCTTCATGGGCAGAGTTAGTAAGTCGGTCTAGTCTTTCCATTAGACATTTTAAGTATTTATATAAATTGTATAAAAAGTTATTTTCAGACTTTTTATAAAGCTTGATTTGAGATTCTCTGAGTTCTTATTAAATATTTTAAAAGGTTCATTTTGTAAAGCTTTTGCATGCATGTAAAGTTTCCAGTTGAGTAAGTCAGCCAGGCCAAGGGTTCACTTGGGGACTAGCGATGGTTCTTGAGTGCCAGTCACGTCTAGGGTGTAGACTCGGAGCGTGATAAACTTGGTATCAGAGCGTCGAGTTCAAGTGTCCAGAGTGTTTATGAAGCCGTGTCTCTAGGATCTTATTTATGATTTTGAGGGCCCCACTTGTATAAATGAGAGACTATTGACATCTAAGAAAAGTTTCCCTCCTTTCACACTCTAGATTGTGCAATAGAGTTACTTGCTTAGAAACTTATCTATATTCATGCGGTTGTCAGATTCGTTCAACTACCTCTCATAATTAAGGTGTTGGAACAGAAAATTTCAGATCCTTCTTATTGAGTTACTGTCAGAAAAAGTATTCAGAAAGCAAAGAGACTACACTATACTTGAGAGGAGCCAACTAATGTGCTTAAGTTTATCAATCCAAAATAATGCACTCTTATTCATATGAATAGTGCATTTGAGCTAGAGCAAGACAAGATGTATTTCCAGACTCTGTTCCCTAAATCGTTCTTCAGATGTTATTCTTGAGAGTAATGCCTCTAAATACTTAGTAGTATTCCCTCCCCTTGAGAGAAGGTGATTGAAGGTCTTTGTAAACTATATATGGTAGAATGATCCTAAAGCTAAAAAGATGTAGAAATCACGAAGAGTGGGAATAGTTACTTCTTGAAGTTAGTAGCTAAGAGTCATATGGTGATAAGTCGAGTTCCTTATAAGTTTTGGTTAAAGAGTAGTAAGTATCGTCTAGCTTCTATGATAAGATAGAGGAAGAGTTATTAGTTTCTATGAGATGGTGCACACTCGAATATGAAAGGAGTTGATATTGAAGTAGCATTGTGTTAGTAATGATAGGTATATGTGTTCAATATAAGACCAGAGGGCATAAAATAGTAGATCACTATTAGTTGGAGATTTTTCTAGTAGGCTTGATATACCATACACAAGAAATTAAGATATTAGTTTGAAAGAAGTGTGTGGTTACGAGTATGGCAAATGTGACACTTAGATGAAAATAGAGAATTGAGGCTAAGTCATTAGGTAAGAAAAATGGGGTTAAATGTATATCTAAGATAGTCTGTAATAGTGAAAGACTTTAAGTATATGAGTTACAATGGTACCTAGATAGTACATTGAGATATCAATATGGAGTAGGCTAATGTAGACATTTTTTACCACCCTTAAGAGTTGGGTCAAACGGGGGATAGTCGTACATAATGAAAAGTCTCCCGTTATAGTCCAAATTTTCTCCAGTCAAATGTAAGTGAACATAGAAGATGAATGTTAGCGGACCAAAAAGGAAGATATTAGATCATAAGTCATAGAAAGCGGCTATTATGTCAATAAGAGTAGCAAGAAATTGAAGATTCCTATAAAGATATATAAAAGAAATTTAGAAGTTGGTATCTTAGAAGAAATATTTTAACAGCAGTTTCACATCTTTGAGTAGTAAGTAATATGAGGATATAAGCATTCTGTACATAGTGGTGC
Source organism: Solanum clarkiae (assembly GCA_011800125.2). Taxonomy (NCBI): domain Eukaryota; kingdom Viridiplantae; phylum Streptophyta; class Magnoliopsida; order Solanales; family Solanaceae; genus Solanum; species Solanum clarkiae. The sequence continues at coordinate 8,827 of JAABOM020059115.1, forward strand.
TCCAATCGTCTAGAGGGTTGTACTTATAACTTAGCGAAGAGAATCAATTAACAGATTTAGAGAGGTTTGAGCTAAAGGAGAGATGTTTAAGTAATAAATCAAAGTAGATCTTAAGTGTTTGATAGAATTGAGTTGATCAAAATAAGACGTTGATGCTTTTCTATTTCATATATATTCCTTCTACTTCATCGTGATGATACTTTATTCCTATCTTATGCAAGGGCACCATGCCCATGATTCGAAATCATGCACTTCATATTGATACATGTTCTTGTTCAACTCTTAAAGTGAGAAGTGATAACTTCATTCAGCAATTCTGATCTTATCTCATGAACTAATAGTTTCCAACCTTATGTTACGCAAGATAAGACTTGAGCTTCATAGGATACACAGTTCCATAAACTCGTGATGAGCCCTAAAACACTAGTGGCATCATATTACATTATGACTATTGTCATATAAGATTTTCTAAATGAATCATGCTTACGATATTACACTCTAAGCCCTTCTAATAATTTCTACTTTTGGTATTGATAGTGATGTTTATGATAGTAGATGAGTAGTGACAGATGAAAGAGGATGGGTGCCACTTGTGGTGACAGTTATAGTATGTTTATCCCATTTAAGGTTACATACAGGGAAAAAAAAGATGAGATTTTGTTGTGTATAAGAAACTAGTAAGAGTAGATTGGTATGCCTTTAGGAGTTAATAAGATTGTGGGTGTAGAGGTTCCATCATAAGTTTAAAGATTTCTAAGTAATGTCGACTTCTAAGAAGATATAAAGTGATTTGAATGATAAGCTTGAATGTGTGATTGCCATTAAGTGAGGGATAGTTATAGGCTATCGATGACTTTTGGCAATGAATTCCAAGTAGATATATGGGAATAATATTATCTATAAGAAAATCTCTATGAAAGTGTAGAATATAATCCTTATGAATTAGATTGGTATAAGTATAACCACCTTACGGGTAGCACTTTATAACCTTGAGGTAGGCTTGAACATGATAAAAGTATGCAATAGACTTAGGTGTTGATTAGAGTTATAAGCTTCAGTTAGTGAAGGGCATAACCTAAGAAGAAGAGTATAATTGGGGAGAGTGGTTGCGCCGAAGGCTGGCAGTTGATTCTTTTCGTACATGGCAATTCTATCCTTACATCAGATCAATAGTCTTCTTTTAGAGTTTTCAAAAATTTTGATGGAAGTATTCGAGATGGTAACCTTTTTCTCAATATAGATATGACGTCCATTAACTAGTTGAGTTCCTACATTAAGTTGAAGTTTATCATTGAATTGACTATTCGAGTATTAAGTATTGGGGTTATTGTATTCTATCCATTCCTTTTTATGGTGATGTTGGAGGTAAATTCTCACCTCTATCCTTGAGGTTGATAATTGCTTCAATTGTGTAGTATTGCTTGTCTAAATTCTTGAGTAGAGTTCTGCCTTGAGTAAACCACAACATCCTCATCATTCAAGGACGAATGTTCCCAAGGGGGAGATATTATAACACTCATGAAATTATCAAAATACCCCTAGAATTGAATCGTGCGCATAACACATCTTTCCAAGCTCCAATGAAAAATCCGAATCAAGTTTGCGATCAGTACGAAAAACTGAGTGGGGAAATAGCCTCAACCCGATTTTAGAGCAGTTGAGTCAAAAAATAATTTTTCATAATTATATTCAAAAATAGTGTTGGTGCACGCCCAAGGCGCGACGCGCCTAGGACGCGAACCAACACTTATAGTTTTCTCAAAATTTTTCTAAGAGATTGAAAAATCAATCGGAATGCGATTTACGAAAACTTACAAATAAAACGCATTTGACAAACGTGTTTTATGTGTGTTTTCATACGAAAAATAGTTTTTCAATGTGTTGTAAGTTTTTAGTAAAAAATTATACATGCACGCGTTCTAGGTGCGACGCGAACTGAGTTTTTCAGGTAAAAAGGCTTTTCTTTTGTTTCGTTAGGGGCATTTTGGTCAATTCTCACCCCTCCTAGACTTCATGCACGACCAATATAAGTTGTTTTAGGTCTAAAAAAGGTTTCTAAACTTTCTTACACTAAAATCGAGTTGGGGTTCTTGAGAGAAGAGAAGCTAGGGTTCCAAAGGTTGAGGTCAATCCCTTGCGAATTCGATTGTCTATCTCTCAACCAAGTATGTAAGGTTACCTAAAATCTTATTTTCATGCCAAATCTATATTTACTATCAAGAATTCTAGTCAAGAGTCAAGTCAAGTTTATTCGTATGATTTTATGGAGAAAATACAGAACTTTATTATGAAATATTTGTTGTTTTATCATTATCATGCTAAGAACACCAGCATTGAGTACATTCTTTTAAATTCTTGAAGGTACTACTGCAGTTACAAGAACCCTAACTAGAATTGAGAATTATTTTTCATATTATGTTTTACTACTATTCTGTTGCCAAGATAAGTTTGGCATGATAAGACATTATGTTTATATATTTATGACTCTATGAAATTCATGAAAGGATATTCAGTTCAGGGTATGAGTTGATTAAAGAAACATATCAGCATGAGTTATACAAGTAGTCTATTTACTACACTATCTTTTGAGCTTAACATGTCAAATTTTAAAAAGCAGTTTCGACAGTTAAGGTATTTTTGCATTATTATTCATCATGCATAAGTTTCAGAGTTTGATAAGGCATTATTAGTTTTGAGAAAGAAAAATCAGTTTATAGAAAATATGTTGAGCCAAGACTCCAAACAGTATATTTTCAGTTTACCCCTAGAGTGGGGTATGTGTTCAGATATGAGCATTACGAAAGTTATTTTAGGAGTAGTATTGAGCACCGATATGCGTGAGAGTAATAATAATAACTTGAACTCATAAACTATGTAGCCAGCGTAAGATAGGATTGTACCAAGGTACAACTCCTCACTTGCCACTGAGATGACCTAGTTTTGGGATGGATCTACTCTCCTAGTTTTCGTCCTTACCCCGGCAAAGTATGAAACCGCTCTAGCAGCATGGCCAAGACGTTGTATTACCACGAAGTTCATAATGGTAGTTATCGATTAGAGAAACTCACCAAGTTAAAGCAAGTTAGTTTTACATACAAACTTTCAGCATATGTTCTATTTTCAGCTTGTATTGCATTTATTACTTATGCTACTTTATTTTGAGATATATTGTAGTTACTTTGAACATATTGCCTTATCTTGAATTTTCATTTTGGTCATTTTATATACCATACATTCCACGTACTGATGCCTTTGGCGCTACATTATTTTATGATGCAGATTCAGGTATCCACATGATAATAGATATTCAGTACGTCAGCTTTCCAGAGGCAATTGGTGAGACCTCTTTGTTTTCAGAGGACTCTAGTTAGTTTAGTTTATGTATTTTATTTTATAGTCAGATAGTGGTGGGTCTTGTTGCGGCACCTATCTCAGTATAGTAGAGGTTTCATGGACAGAGTTAGTAAGTCGATCTAGTCTTTCCATTTAGACATTTTAAGTATTTTTACAAATTGTATAAAAATTATATTTTAGACTTTGTATAAAGCTTGATTTGAGATTCCCTGAGTTTTTATTAAATATTTTTAAAGTTCATCTTGTAAAGCTTCTGCATACATGTAAAGTTTTCAGTTGAGTAAGTCAGTCAGGTCAAGGATTCGCTTGGGGACCAGCGATGGTTCTCGAGGGCCAGTCACGTCTAGGGTGTAGACTCGCGGCGTGACAATATTAAATTCAAAATATATTACTCCAAAATGAATATTGTGGATTAGTATAATTGTGTTTATTAATTAAGTCCGATTTTAAATATGAATTTAATTAAAAGCCCAAATTTATTTATTTGAGCTACAAAAGATGACCCACTTCAGTGGACCCCATATCCCTTCATCTAAGGGACCCACTTGATACCACGTGTCAAATGACATAGCATGCCAAGTCAAATAAAGAACCCAATAGGATCATGCCATATGACCAAAATGACAGACTCATTTCATTAAAGCCCAATACGCCATGTCACCTAAATTTGATTGGCCGAGAGAAAGCCTAATTCTATCATAACTCCTCTATTCTACAATTATATATAGGAGTCTTCATAATTCAGAATTGACATCAAGAATTCAAACAAAAAGCTAGAAAGAGCTCGTGGATCAAACGCCACAATTTCTCTACAAATTCAAGAATTCAAATATTCAAGCCTTCAGGTTCAAGAATAAGCTTAAAAGCTCTTAAACTCAAGATCAAGATCAAGTACAAGAAACAAGATCAAAATCAAGATTCAAGATCAAGAAACAAGATCAAAATCAAGATTCAAGATCAAGAAACAAGATCAAA
>JAABOM020059116.1:0-13154 GCA_011800125.2 Solanum clarkiae
GCGCTAGTTTAACCAAATCTTGTCATATTTCATTTGTATAGTATTAATGGTGTAGTGTAAGGTGTGGGGTGTTACATTGATGTTATGGGTCTAAGAGTGTTTCCACTGTCATTGACTGGCAATACGGTTGTATGGTTATTCGAGCTTCCTCCGGGCACTATTACAAGTTGGGCTGAGCTTCAGAGAATATTCGTTGAAAGATATTTTCCAAGATCCAAAATGTTAATGCTTAAGAACCAAATAAATAATTTTGAGCTATTGTTTGGTGACTCTATTAGCATAACATGGGAGAGGTTCCCGAAATGCTTGAGGATGGTCCCCGATCACAAGATTATTGATGATGCCTTAGTTGAGATTTTCTATCAGGCAGTTGATGAGAATAGTCAAGCTTGCGCCGACACCATCATGGGAGGCATGATCCTATACCAACCTTTTGGGTTGATATCTGCAAGGATGGAGCAAGTTGTCAAAACAAACAGAGTATGGGGCCAATGAGAGCAAGGTGGGATGAAACCTTCTTATGTGGTTAATACCAACAATGAGAAAGCAAAGGTAAACAAAGAGATTATGGAACACCTTGCTCAACTTCGCACAAGTATGGACTTAGTTTTAAAGAAAAAACAAGCAAGTGTCAAAGCAGTCACCCACCAACCTCCAAAGGCTACTATCTATGATGATCCATTCTTTGATGAGGATGCATGTTTTGGAAACAACCAAGTGGCGGGTTTCCAAAACAACCCCCAAGGGTCCAATCCGGACTATTGGAGGCAAGGGTTCTAGAATCAATGTCGGAACTTCAACCGTGATTGGGTGTATGGAGACAACCGGGGCGGATACTATGACAGGGAGAGAGAGTCCCGGATGCTGAATGGGAAAGAAGAGAGGGCTACAAGAATGGTCCTTATGTACCACCTCATAACCGTGATGACAGGTCAAACAACTCCAGGATTGAAGAGATCTTCGAAAAGTTTTTGAAGAGGGCCGACCTCCAAGATGAGACTTTAAAGGGAATGAAAGTGGATATTTCAAGTACCGACAAAAAAATAGAGTCTCACTCGGTGGCGATTGAGCAACTTGAACGATAATTTGGACAAGTTTCTTCACAGTTGAGCCAATGTCAAAAGGTTACCTTGCCAAGAAATATGATACAAAATCCTAAAAACAAAAGGCATTGCATAGCGGTGATGACTAGGAGTGTCAAAAGCACCATAGATCCCCCTACGTTGGCACTTATGGATGAAGTTGATGAGAAGAGCCTTTGTGGTGAAGTCGTGATTGAGGAAAAAGATCTGAAGGTTATTGTGATGCAAAACAAAGAGGAAAAGAAGATAAGAAGTTGAAACCACATCCTAAAACCCCTCTTCTTTGCCCTCAAAGGATTAAGAAAAATGAAGATGAGGGTAAAAATTCAAACACTTCCTCTCGATGTTGAAGCAACTCTCTATTAACATTCCCCTTCTAGAAGCATTGGAGAAAATGCACGGGTAATGCCAAGTACATGAAGGATCTGGTGACCAAGAAGCACACTTTGAGCTAAGAGTTCTCACAAGAATTCCAACAATGTAGTGCGATATCAAATGCCTTGTGAAAAAATGAGAGGACCTTGGTGCATTTACCATACCTTGCACCATTAGAAATGTTAAGTTTGTAAGGGCTTTGTATGATCTAGGAGTAAGTATCTATCTAATGCCTCTTACTGTGTTCAAAAAGCTTAGCCTTGGTACCCCTACTTTGACAATAATGAGGTTTTTTGTGGTAGACCGAACCATTAAAAAGCCATAGGGAGTCCTTTCGGATGTGCTTTTTATAGTTGATAAATTCATCTTTCTCGCAGATTTTGTGATCCTTGACTGAGAAGTTGATTTTGAGGTGCCCATCATCTTGTGGAGACCATTTCTGGCCACTGGGAGAGCCCTAGTGGATATGGATTTGGGTCAACTATGGCTTAGGGTTAATGAAATACCCAGATGAGTGGAAGAGTGAGGTATGGACCCTCGTTGATAGTTGATGAAGGACGATGACAAACTTGATCCACGATGTTAAACAAAGCGCTTCTTAGGAGGAAACCCAAGCATTGTTGATAATTGTTGGCTTGTTTTTAAGTGTTTTCATTTGTTTAGTTTCTTAAGTAGAAGGTGTGAGTTTGTTTTTATGTTGAAAGACATCGGTGCAGTTGTAATATTTTGGGAATTGTTATATTTTGAGATTTGGTTTGCAGGTGAAAATTAAAGAACTGAAGATCTAAAAAATGGCACTTGGAGCAGCCTCTACGATCAGCCAAAGAATAAGAAGCCGATTGAGTAGTCGAGACTATGGGTGGTGACAGTCTAGGGAAGGAAGGTTGATATCTCAGAGGAGATGATCTAACGAGTTCAGTTTGGGCCCACTTACTGAGTAACTTAGTCTACCGCAGAGTACGATGGTTGTATTGATAAAATAAGGAGAGCAATGACTGGGAAGGACATCCGGGCTAGGACAGAGCTTCTACAGTGGATTACCAGCTAGATTTGTGAGGCAAGTGTCAAGCAGACGTGGGTCACAAACCATGCAAATCCTATTGTGAAAGCCCGCCTCTCATCCGGGCCAAGTTTTGGTTGTCCATTATCCATTAGCGCATTAGACTAACCTTTATGGATAATGTCATCACCCTAGAGAGAGCGGTGTTATTGCCCAGCATTCTAGCTAGTTATGCTATAGATTGGGCCCTGATTATTTCTGAGCAGATTCACAAGGCTATAGCTCGGATGAACACCTCAATGCCATTTTCAGTTCTAATTCATCGATTATGCAATGCAGAAGGTGTTCCTATTAACCCCACTAGGACCATCATATAGAGGCCACACGCACCATAGATCCCAACCTGACAAAGGCTGACGAGAACCCGATGTCCTTACTACGAGCAGCTCCTCCGATTTCAGTGTCATTCCTAGTAGAGCCTCCGATGCATAATGCACCTCTAGCTACTACCGACATTACTCTAGTTGCTACAAAGCCCACGCCAGCTGTGGAGATCAAGTACACACTATCCTCTAATACTCCGGCACCAGCAACAGCTTTCTTACAGGTTGATTCTATTATCTCTACTGTTACTTTTCAGGCATTATTGTGCAAGATAGCTATGGTGGAGTCCAGGCTTCAGGTTTTGTCAGCATGGATCCAGCCATAGGTTGAATAGACTGTATCAGACACCAAGAAGAGGATGAAGCCTTCGCTCGTGATCTAGTAGATGAAAGAGTTAGGGCGGTGGATGCCCGGGTGGATGCCTTCAAGTCGAGAGTCCAGTGGAGACTTCAAGGAGCTCGACCTGTTGACACAACTGATGTGACTAAGGAGTTGGTCAAGTTTAAGGACAAATTAGTATAGATGTTGGCAGCTTCTATTGCAGCTCCGGCGGTGGCGCCGGCAGACTATGAGGCATTAGAGTGGATAGTCAACCACTCAGATATCCATGGGAAGAGGCCTCTTGAGCATAGTGATGATCCAGAGCTAACCGTAAAGAGGCGAAGACCAGAGGAGGAGCTCATACTAGAGAAGGTGGTGCAGGAGTTGTTACTGTTGGCGGCTATTCAAAGAGATCGGGAGCAGCACACCCCATATGGAGAGTGTACTTCTGATACTGCTACAGAGGAGCTGATGCCTCAAGACCCCACAAACCAGCTAGAGACTAGTGCCTGATGCACCATGATGTTTGACTTCTTTTGACCCTAGTTTTTATTTTGTCATGATGGATATTTTGTTCTCTTATTAGACAATCTTTTTGTTATATTGGTTCTTGGATATGTTTAAATATTTCTAGTTTGGATGTTATTTTTACTTATACTTTCGATGTTAGTTTTTAGTTTTTATTGTATGTATGTATATACTTCTATATTATCATGCTTTGTTTTTCATCCATGTCTTCACTTTGAGGACAAAGTATCCTATTTTGGTGGGGTGTGAGAAGTTATGGATTAAGGTGAAGTCTGAGTAGCCTCAAGTCCATAACTTTCCCTATTTTTGATCTCAAGGTTTTCTTGCCATGATTCTTTTTCCTTGTGGATGTTTACTTTTCTATTCAACCAGCATGTTTAGATATTGTAGATAATGTGTTTATTCATAGTAGTATTATCTATTGGCATATACATAATTTTTAGATGTGTTTTAAAGTTTTGATGAAAAAATTTGGGTACCCTCAAAATTTTTGAGGTTGTGGTTGTTGATGCATTCATACATCTTTGTCTATCTGGAAATGTTTGTTCTGATATTGTGAAGGTAAGCTGAGACTGAAAGCATGACATGTTAGTATGTACTTGATTGTGGATGCAATTACCATGTGTGTTATGAGCTTATTTTGTAGCATTTATGCATCTTGTATGGACACAATACTTTCCTTAGTACTCTAAGATTGGTTTTGGTGATGTGGTGGAGATGAAAAGGATCTTAGGCCTTTGTTCCTTGAGTGAATCCACTTTTTAGCCTAAATGACCCACCAGTTGAGCGAGTGAATCCCTTGTTCCAAACTTTTGAGCTTCTCATGTACTCATTCTTTTTTATACCTTACTAGCTTAACCTTGTTTGATAAAATACCTTAATATTGGACCTGGTCTATCATTGGACATATGAACCTTAATTGAGGCTAAAAGCCTAAGTAAAGGGTGGCTATAAGTTGTGGCCCTGGTGTGAGGAATATATAGTGTACTTCACCTCATGCTAAAAGCCTAAGTTGAGGGTAGCCCTTATTATGGTAAAGTAATAATAATAAAGTTGTCAGTTGGAAAATCAAGGAAGAAATGAAAAAGAATGAACCGAGTGAATAAAAAGAAAAGAAAAATGCGTTGAGTTGAGAAAAAGTAACAAAAATGAGTTTGAAATCGAGGTACAGTTGAAAAAGAGAAAGAAAGCACTCAAGAAAAGTTTAAAATAGGAGAATAAGGGTGGATTTATTTAAAAATGGGTTGGATTATTAAAGCAAAAAGTTTGGTAAACATGGTTCAAGATAGCTTTTAGCCACTACTTGCCAAAAATACCATATCAAAGCACCCTGAACCTATGTTACTAGCCTATAAGTCCTAAAGTAATCCAACTCGACTTTATCACCAAGCCAGAGGATGAGTATAGAGGCAAGCCTATGGTGTTAGTCAATATGCATGAATTTCAATTGTGAGAGTGAGAATGTTTCCTCAGTCTCTGAATTCTAAATGCTTTTTAGTGAGTATGAGGGACTTCTTTTCAGTGAGGGCATTTGCACCACTTGAGTACCATATGACTATATCAGCGATTGTGTACAGTTGATGCTCCTTAGCTTGTCATAGTTGGATTATCAAGTATCTCATTATGTTCTTGTTCTGCTTAATAACTTTGTAATCTTGTTTTCAAAATGGCAGTTGGGTACCTGGATCAAAAAAGTTATTGTGTATCCCATTAATTTAGTTGTTATGTATTTCTTATTGTCTGCATAGATTTAGTCGTCGCTTGAGGACGAGCAACAATTCTAAGTTGAGGGTGTTGATGTACTGTCAAAATACAACACACTTGATGCCTAGAAGAAGGGATTTTGTGAGTTCTTGATGCAACGTTTTATGGTTTTTATGTGTTTTTATGTTGTTCTTGTAGAAAAGTTAGGTTGGCATGATTTTGAAGAAATGTTGTAGATTTTGTTGAAGCTTAGGACATACGAGCACACCTATGAGTTGTAGCCCAAGCTATGAGTCGTAAGGCGTGTCGTATCAAGAATCAGAGATCAAAAATTCAAAAATCTGCTAAGTGGAAATCACCCCTATGAGGGTATCCTACGAGTCATATGTCCCACCACGACTCGTACAAGAGGACTCGTAGAAAGAATTAGAGAGCCAAAATGTTGGACCAAAAACTGAAGGCCAAGACTATAAGAAGAACATACGAGTCGTATCTCAAGCAATGACTTGTACTTATAGGTCGTACCAGTTAAGTCCAAGATCCAAGAACCTGATACGAGATCCCAACTATGACTCGTAGGTCATCCTATGAGTTGTACCTGCGAGATTTATCAGCTGTCAGCTGTCTTTTCTATAAAAAAATCTATGGTTATTTTATAAATATTATATATAGTTTAAGTTAATTTTAGAAGAGAGTTCGATCAAGAGACATTTGATAATCATCTTTTGATATTTTTCTTAGGTTTTTAGATTGGTTTATTATTTTCTTTTGGAAAACCTTTTTTGGGGATTGCAATTCTTGCGTCGTACTCATTATTGATCAAACAAGCTTTTGGGTTTGCAACTTGTGGTGCCTACATTCTTTATGGTTGTACCAGTGACGTGGACCAGTTTTTTTCTCTAAACCTTTTCCGAACAATATTTAAAATAACCATCAAATTTTTTGGAAAAAAGATAAGTGTTGTTCCGTGCCCTAAGCACGTCATGCCCTAGGAGAGTATCGACATTATCTTGGGTTAAAATTGCGAAAAGTATTTTTTAACTTATTTTCTCAAAATCAAGTCGAGACCATTTTTACACTCTATTTTTCACGATGATCGCAAATTCAGTCTCGAATTTTTCATCGGACCTTGGGAAGACGCATTATGTGCACGATTATATTCTAGGGGCATTTCGATAATTTTAGAGGGTGTTACATCATCTCCCTCTTGGGATCATTCATTCTCGAATGATGAGTAAATGTAGAATAAAGGCATAAGTAGACTCAAAACTCCTCTCACTCCTCACTCGAGAACTCTTAAACCCTCAACCATCCATCACTTTCTACATCTCTATCTTAGACCCAAGAATAGAATCAGCACATCAACTCGAAAATGGGAATTTCAATTAAATTAAGGATAGGGGCATTACCTTTGACATCATCGTCAGTTTGCACGAATAGGTGCAGGTATTTGATTTTCATCATTTCCTCAGCTTCTTAAGTAGCTTCCTCAACGAGCTAGTCCTCCATAGAACTTTGACGGAGGTTATCTCTTTATTCCTTAGCCTACAAAGTTGACGGTCAAGAATTTGGACTAGAATTTTCTCATAGGACAGACTATCCTTTACTCCCGTACTCTTAATAGGGATTGCTAAAGTAGAATCTCCCAAATAGTTCTTCAGCATCAAAATGGGGAATACTGGATGGATCCAGTCTAGCTCGGAAGGCAAGTCTAACTCAAAAGCGACCTTCCCAGTCCTCCTCACAATCAGGTAGGGTTCGATATAGCATGGACTCAACTTTCGCTTCTTTCCGAACCTCATGATGCCCTTCAAGGGTGACACCTTCAAGTAGACCCAATCATCCACCTCAAACTCCAGGTCTCTTCTCCTCACATAAGTTTAAGACTTTTGACGACTTTGTGTGTTCCTCAACCTCTCTCAAATGATCTTCACATTCTCCATGGACTAGTGAACAAGATCATGTCCAATCAATTCAGCTTCACCAAACTCAAACCAGCCAATCGGTGATCTACATCTCCTCTCGTACAAAGCGTCATAAGGGGCCATCTGAATGTTGGCATTATAACTATTGTTGTATGCGAATTCAATCAATGACAAATGATCATCCCAATTCCACTTGAAGTCAATGGCACACGCTCTCAACCATATCCTCCAAAGTCTGAATGGTGTGCTCCGCCTATCCATCTGTTTGAGGATGGAAGGTTGTGCTCAGATTCACTTTCGTACCCATTCCCCTCTGAAAAATCTCCAAAATTAGGAGGTGAATTGAGATCCTCTGTCGAAGATGATGGACAAGGGAACCCCATGCAACCGCAAAATCTCACAAATGTATAACTGGGCATATTCCTCAGACGTATTAGTGGTCTTAACGTCCAAGAAGTGGATTGATTTAGTCATCCTATCCACAATCACCTATTTCGAGTTATGCTGCTTCCGAGACCTTGGTAAACCAGTAATGAAATTCATGTTGATCATATCTCATTTCCACTCAGGAATTTTGAAGTTCTGGGCCAATCCACATGGTCTCTGATGTTCAACCTTGACCTTTTGACAATTGGGGCACTTAGAGACGAATTCAGCAATATCTTTCTTCATTCCATTCCACTAATAGACTTCTCTAAAGTCGTAGTACATCTTGGTGGAACTAGGATAGATTGAATATCTAGAGCTATGAGCTTCAACTATGATTCTCTCTCGAACACCATCAGCATCGAGCACACATAATCTACCCTAGTATCTCAACACCCATCTCCCCCTTTGGAGAAAACCATCACTTTTTGCTTATGAACAACTTCTTTCAATTGGAACAAGATAGGGTTTTGGTCTTGTGTTTCCTTCACCTCTGGCACTAAGGATGTATCAGACCCATCCTGAACATTGGCCCTGCCTTCATTATTCTCCTCAATTTGCACTTCTAATCAGGCTAACCTGTGTACTTTCTTAGCCAACTTTTTTTCCCTTCCTCCACATGGACAGTGCTACCCATAGAGAACCTACTAAAAGCATCAGCAATAATGTTAGCTTTACCTGGGTGATAGAGAATGCTCATGTCGTAATCGTTGAGAAACTCCATCCATCTCCTTTGCCGCAGATTGAGCTCTTTCTGACTGAAAACGTACTGTAAGCTCTTGTGGTCAGTGAACACGTCCATATGCAATCCATACAAGTAGTGGCGCCAGATCTTGATTGCAAACACCATCGCTGCCAATGCAAGATCATGAGTTAGATAGTTCTTCTCATGTATCTTAAGTGATCTGGAAGCATAGGCTATCACCTTCCCTCTATGCATTAGCACACAACATAGTGCATCATAATATATCACAAAGTCTCCATCCTGTTGAGCAAAGTCAAAGCTGGTATTGTAGTCAGTCTAGTCTTCAACTCTTGGAAACTCTTCTCACATTCCTCATACTACTGAAATTTGACCTTTTTTAGAGTTAGCTTGGTCAATGGTGCAGACAAAGAAGAGAAGCCCTCAACGAATCTACGATAATAGCCTACCAACCCCAAGAAACTCCTCATTTCCGTGGGAGAGGTTAGCCTGGGACAATTCTTAACTGCTTCAATTTTCTGAGCATCTACTCAAATACTATCGCCTGAGACAACATGACCTATGAAATCCACGGTTGAGCCAAAACTCACACTTCGAAAACTTTGCATATAATTTATAGTCTTTGAGACTTTGCAAGACCACTCTAAGATAATTGGCATGCTCCTCTTCATCCTTAGAATATAGTAGGATATCATCAATAAATACACTCACGAACATATCAAGATACGATCTAAATACTTGATTCATCAAGTCCATGAACACTGCAGGTGCATTAGTTAACCCAAAGGACATGATTAAGAACTTAAAGTGGTCATACATTGTCCTAAAAGTAGTCTTTGGGATATCACATTCCCTCACCTTCAGTTGATGGTAACTCGATCTGAGGTTTATCTTGGAGAAATAAGAAGCACCCTGAAGTTGGTCAAATCGATTATCTATCCTGGGGACAGGACACTTACTCTTTATTGTGACCTTGTTCAGTTGCCGATAGTCTACACACATTATGAGATACCTATCTTTCTTATGCACAAATAGGACAAGAGCACCCCAAGGAGAGACACTAGGCCTTATGAAACCTTTCTCTAGCAAATCTTTCAATTTCTCTTTCAATTCTTTTTATTCATCGGGGCCATTATTTGAGGTGGAATTGAGATAGGTTGGGTATCGAGGAGAACATCAATTCTAAAGTCAACCTCCCTGTCAGGAGGAATCCAGGTAGATCATTAGGAAACTCATTCACAATCATGACCGACTCGAGAGTAGGAAGCTTAACATCGTCAAACTTAACTCGCACGAGATGGTAAATACAACCTTCGGAGATCAACTTTCTAGCTCTAAGATAGGAGATAAACTTGCCCTTAGGTGCAACAGAACTACCTTTCCACTCTAAAATAGGTTCATTAGGAAATTTGAATTTAACAATCCAGTAACTACAATCAACAGAGGCATAGCAGGCGTGAAGCCAATCCATGCCAAGGATCACATCGAAATCCACCATCTCCAACTCTACCAAGTCAGCCAAGGTATCTTTATGATAAATAGATCTTACACAATCCCTGTAAACCCTCTCAACTAAGATAGACTCACCAGTAGGGGTGGAAATAGCAAAGGGTTCAAGCAAACACTTTGGAAGAATCCCAAATTTACCAGCTACTTCGGGGTTACAAAAGATAGAGTAGCACTCAGATCAAGCAATGTATAACAATCAAAAGTAAAGATTCGAAGCTTACCTATCACAACATCTAGTGCTACCTCTTGATCTTGATGAGTCCTCATTACATAAAAATGATTTGTCCTGCCTCCCATGCTCGTAGTAATACCCCTCTGATAACTATAAGCTAGGGGTGCTGCGGAGGACTGTGCTTTATTACTTTCATAAACTCTTCACCTTCTTGGACACTCATCATTGAAGTGACCCATCTATCCACATATATAGCAAGCATCTGTGCCCTCATGGCACTCACCTAAGTGGAGTTTTTCACACTTTCCATAAGGTGTTTTTCCCATCGCACCATGAGTCATGCTATCCTGGGATTGAGATCCTTGGGCTCTAAAATTCTGATAACCATAGGATTTCTGATCATACCTATTTCCTTGGATGGGTGCACTCGCTGCAGAGGGTGCAAAACTTGAAGACCTCTTTTGAAAGTAAGACTTATCACCCTTATTATGTCTCTGTTGGCTAGGCTCATTCCCTGCTGACTTGGCTTTCTTCCTCAGATGTTCTTCTTTATTTTACCTCTTATCCTCCTCAGTTTGTTGTGCGTATACCATATCCTAGATATGTGCATACTAGGGATCAACAATACTGCTTTGCTTTCCTTTTACACATGTCTGCCCAATCCCGACTCGAACTTTCTCTTCCCAGCCCTCATGTCTTAGACCATCTCAGGAGCATACTTGGACAGCTTAATAAACTTGAGGTTGTACTCCTTAATGGTCATCCCCTTTTGCTTTAAATTCACAAACTCATCAACCTTCACCTCCCTCAACTCTTGGAGAAAGAAATGGTCAAGGAAAGCAGCCTCAAACTCTATCCACTCCGCAAGTTCAACATATCATCTCTTCTATCCTCCCACTGGTTGTACCAAATGATTGCAACATCTTTCAACTGATAGGAAGCAAGCTCAACTCTTTCAATCACACTAGCATGCATCGCCCTCAAGACCTTATACATCTCGTCAATAAAGTTCTACAGGTCCTCCTCAACCTTCGATCCCGTATACACTGGAGTGTTCATCCGTAAAAGTCTCTAAGTCGGGTTGCAGCTGTGGATTCCTGTGACCTAGATCTAGGAGCCTGAGGACCTATATTGTTACCCTGGGAGACCACTAGTTGAGTTAGCATAGTGATAGCTCACATAAAATCTGCCTCTAAGGTGGGAGCTGGCTGGGGCTGTACAAGAGGCGCCCGTGGGACCTCTGCAGTCCTGGCAGGCCATCCCTGTCTCCTCATCTCTATCTGAAGTAGGGCCTCTGGTTGACCATTCTCAAAAGTTGGGGCTGAGACATCTCTTTGAGCAGTTGTTCATTTTGGCGGTACTTTTTGAAAGCGTGTAATGCACGAGTTAGAACGGGATTTCTATAGAGTTAAACTCTATAGAACGAACTCATATAATAGAAGAAGTGTAATACTTCCTAATTTCCTATGGCCTTCTGCTTATGAAGTGTGTTGCGCAATACACCCATAAACAAGATTCTACTAGACACAACTTCATTGAATCTGTAGGACACTTGAACTCTATAATCTGATACCAAGCTTGTCACATCCTGGGAGGGTACCCTAGGCGCAACTGGCACTCAGAGACTATTGCTAGTCCCTAAGTGAACCACCTGGCCTTATCACGGTCACTCAGTCAATAAAATAGTGGAATATATTAGAATTACCAACTACATAAAAGTGAGCAACTCTACTCCAACATATCTCTATCAAGAATGAGGGCCATGGGCCTTGAGACTAGTTATCAACATCCATAGTTTAAAATAGAATTTAAGGAAACTCAAATTGAAATGGGGAAAGATCCAAACATCAAACCATCATCTCTATGTATATGAAGCCTCTATTTCTACAGTCTACGGAGGTACCATGACAGACCATGGCTACCACAAACTCAAAAGAAACAACTCAGAACATAGGAAATAAAATAAATGGTATCCTTTGGATGCAGGGGAGGACTCACTAATGTCTAGGACTAGGAACTCTAGACCTCAATGATGCGCTTGTTAAAATCCTCTATCTGCTTTATCTGCATCATGAAATGATGCAGCACTAGAGTACCATCACTACGTAGAATGTGCGGTATCTAAAATAGTTGAATAAAATAGTATAGATAGGTGTAGCAGGGGAAGACATCATCTCGGAATGATACTCACTCAGAATAGCCCATGTTTCTCTAAGATAAGGATAAAGAGGGAGCAATAACTCATCAACATCAAGAAAACTCACTACATCAACTCAACATCAGAATATTATCAGTATGGGACCTATCTAGGAGTTTCTCAGACCTACAACCATCACCTATGAGCTGGTGATGACATAACAAAGCGATGTCATTGCCACATCCGTCCAGTACCCTACCGAGGTAAAGGATATGGCATCAGTGGATCCAAAATAACATCAAGTTCTCTTTTGGGACTAAGGAAATATCCATTATCATGGTTCAATTCTCTCCTACTCTAGGCACATAGTTAAAAAGTGGGTGTGGGAGTCACTCATACTCAGTTCAGTAGTTGATACTTCTCCCAGGAATCGACTTGCTTATAAACATCAAACATCAAGATTTCTCATCATTTAGTCTCTTTTGGATATAGAACATCAATTCATCTCATCCATCATCAACTCAAGAAAAGTAGGAACATCCTTTTAGGATGGACTAGATACCCCTAAGACTCCAGGAAACGTAAATTTCCTCAATATCATCATCAACATTCACCAAACCATAGCTACAATCGTACACTCGTAAGCACATTCATAACATCAAGGCTCTAGATCCATTTTTCCTAAGTTCATTCTTACAATCTTTAACAAAGTAATATAAGGAGTTATATGAATTAATCCATAATAATTCAATTGTACAGTAAATCAAGTTGTAAGGAATAATTAATAGAAAATCATTATTGCAGTAAATTAGTTTTGTGACGGCCATCAATACAAGAAAACATAATATATATATATATATATATATATATATATATATATATATATTT
>JAABOM020059117.1:0-13153 GCA_011800125.2 Solanum clarkiae
ACTCGCTCGAGATTTTCTTTCTAAGAGGTGAGTGGTCTTCGACGTTCGTAGAGGAAAGAACTCGTGATATACAACTTATAATTCAGGAAACCAAGGTCAAAACTATTAGAAGGATAGGTACTATGATACGTCAAAACTTCTAGAATGACGAGTACAAGAAGATCAAAGTTAATTTAAAAAATGATTGAAAAGGAGTCTATATACCTCTAAGGAACAGAGATCTGGAAACGCCTGAAAAGAGAAGATGCAAGCTGAAGTGCTAAAAAGGGTAGAATCTACTTATGTTGGGGTCAGAGAGCAAAAAAACAATATGTTCAATATTAGCTAGTTGGTAAATTCACATTCTAAATCTATTTAGAAATTAGAGCTGCAAACAGTAATTACTAGGAAAGGCTCATGAAGACCTACTAACTCTAAGTACTACAATAATAGATCCCTGACTAGCGTTTAGTCACTTCAATACAGTGACTTGTCTAGAAGATATATCATCAGGTCATTCTGTAAAGGAAAATGAGGTCCATGATTCTGAAAACTGTTACGATCCAAGCCTAGGGCCTAGACGTGACACGGTGCAAGGGGAACCCGAAGGGACCCCAAACAAGCCTCTTAGCACATCACTACACATCATTGGTAGCGGAAGCAATAAATTAGCAATAAAAGAGTAGAATAGGTATAACCGGGGCTAAGGGATATCATTCATAGCATAACAATAAGAGTCAAGAGGGAGAGAGTCAAAGCTCATAACATTACACTTGACATGTCCAAAAACACCTCTAATACATAGATAAGAGCGGGTGCCAAGACAAGCAACCGGATTCACCCTCATAGTCAACATTTACATAAAAGAAAGGTAGTTTAAGAACATAGCATGAGACAATAAGCAACATCCCCGGAATGGAGGACTCACCAACAAGCTTGAGCGAAATCGTACTAGCCACGTTGATAGAGACGCTCAAGCGGGGCTCCGGTTCCTATATGGTGACATCATGTAGGCATAGAGTATGCATTAGTACGTTTGAATGTACTAAGTACGTAGGATACAATGCATCAGTGATAAGCACCGTAAACAAAATGCATAACAAAGACAATGAATAAGCATATAGCAATATGACATGTATGAATGATACTTGAAGTAAAATCATGCTTATATAATACATAATCCATGGGGTGAACATAACCCATGTGTAAGGAGAGACCATATTAGTGCAAATCCAAGGCCTACCACCTCCTTGGAGAGGCGCATGAGGTACAAACCACTTCATGTTATTGATGAGGTACAAACCCCCCAACGAGGTTATCAAGGTACAAACCCCTCGACAAGGTTACACGGGCCTGCCACCTCCCGAGAGAGCAATCAAGGTACAAATCCCTCAACAAGGTTACGCGGGCCTACAACGTCCCGAGTGAGGCTTGGTCATTTTCCCTACACTATACAGATAATATCACATTCATACATTCCTTTCATCATCATATAGTCATTCAACTCATAACACATGCATTGAACCTTCAATTCCTCAAGAAAAACATAACCGGACATTTTATCAAACACTTGGCGGGTGTGTAGTGCTAATGTAAAACCATGCAATTCAAGAGTGAAATCATGCTAGAAAATTCAGTGTAAAACCATCAACAGATACTTGGTAACACCCTCAAGCAATTATACATCAAAACACTTCATCAAATCTCACAATAGATCTTAGATTCATTACTCCAAACATGCTAAAACAGTCACAATTTCATGAAACCCCAACATAGTGTGCAGTGAAATTCATAATACATAAGACTCATGAGTAAATCAACTTTAAATCAAGCAATTTAGGGTAAAAAGAAGCTTGGATATCATGGGTGAAAGGAACCCATGAAAGAAACCCACATACCTTAGACCTTCGAGAACCCTTGAAGAAGATTGGGGATGGAGACTTAAAGCTTGGGTGAGAACCTTAAGATCCAGATGAGTTTTGGGACTTGAAATTAGGAGTGAAATATTTGGCAAGTGTTTGAATGAGTATTGGGGAATGTTTTGGATGATATGAGGGTGAAATAAAGTTAAGTATAGGCATTTTCGTGTATGGGAACACTTAGACCCAAGACCCAAAAGTCATGGACCGAGATAGAAAACTGGCCATAAAAATACATAGGAGCGCACCCCTAGCGCAACGATCGTCTCTGGAAATCACATTTTTGCGATTTTCAAATTTTGCTACGGCTGCTCTTCAATCGGGGTTGGACCCATTTTCCGCTCAATTTGACCCCCTGAACAAGAATATGAAGTTGGATTTTCGATATCACGCATGGATTTTGAGATATATGAAAATTACGATTCCATGCACTTTCGAGACACATTTTCGGTACTTTTTGGGGTCGTTTCAAAAACAACATAGAGATCCAGATATTCTATTGTTAATGGAACATAACAAGAGTAACCTGCACACAGATGCGATAAGTACAAGAAATGTATACTTTACTTCACTCTTAGATCACTAATGGCATATACTTGCACATATTTAGACATACCGATAATTTGTTGCTTAGAAAGAGCCAACATTCAAAATAGTATATGAGCACAAACGAATCAAGAATAATAGATCCAAAACAACTTTTAACCAAAAGTGGGAGCAAGACTAATTTTAATTATCTTAATCTTATAGAACGACGAGAACAAGCAGACAAAAGTTAATTTCAAAAATGATTGAAGTGGAGTCTACTGTAGAATGTAATTCAGAAGAAGTCTAGCAACTAAACTTTAGAAGAAACTTCAATGAGTGGGAAGTGCAACATGCCTGTCAACTTCTAAATCTTCTAGAACCTATAACATCTGGATGAAAGTAGAGTGGGTTCCGATATGGAGGGCCAGTAGATATGAGAAATATTCTGTTAAAAGTTGTCACAAACTTCTTCAATGAAAAACTGGTCAGTGGGAGGTATCATGGCCTTGGAACATGCTTTAGAAGATCAACAAATACAAAAGCTGTTGATTTTAGGAGGATTGCAGCCTTGAACAAATGTCTTACCTAGGATATGCTCTAAAGAAGAGGATATATCTTATGCAGTAGGATATTTTTCTCTAAAAATATTCTGGAATCTGTACACTATTTATTCCTAACTGAACAGATATGGGATCTCTTCCTAACTGTCTATGGTGTGAAATAGGTCATGCCTAATAATATGGAAGCCCATTGAAAAGTGGGAAGAGTCAATAGTTAATTAAAGGGAGAACATACGGACAACCATTCCTCTATGAAATAAACAAAAGACGCTTTGAAGATCAAGGGATCCTCATTCCAATGTTTGAAAAAATGCTTGCAAATTTTTTTGTGAAAGGGAAGTGTAGTAGAAGACCTTGCTCAATTTTTAGATTTCATGGATATGCAGGAGTTCAATATGTATCTGTTATCCTATGTATCAGTACTTTTCTAAAGTTTCTTGATAAAAGTTATTTTACATGATAAATAAAGTATTGGTACTATACGCACTCTCCTTCTGTATTTCTGATGAATTAGGATGATCTTCATATCTGATTCTTGAGATTTTACACTTGAGTATGGCAAACTATAATTGAAAGAAAAATACGTAGTGGCACACACACATCTTGGGAGGTATCATGGACTTGGAAGGTGCTTTGGAATATCATCACATACTAAAGCTGCTAGTTTTGGGAGGATTGCAGCCTTAACAGATCTTGTACTCAGGATATGCTCTAAATAAGAGGATATACCTTATGCAGCAGGGTATTTTTCTCTAAAAGATTCTGGAATCTGTACACCATTTATTCCTCCATAAACTGGACAGATATGGGATCTCGCCCTGACTATCTATGGTGTGAAAACTGGCAAGAGTCAATAATTAATCAAAGGGAGAAGATATGGAAAACCATTCCTCTATGAAATAAACAAAAAATGCTTTGAAGATCAGATGCCCACATTCCAATGCTAAAAAAATGCTTGAAAATTTATAATTTTGTTGAAAGGGGAGTGTAGTAGAAGACCTTGTTCAGTTTTTAGATTTTATGGATATGCACGATTTCAATATGTAACCACTGTCCTATGTATTGGTACTTTTTTGAAGTTCTTGATAAAAGTTACTTTACATGATAAATAAAGTATTGGTACTTTATGCACTCTCGTTCTATACTTCTGATGAATCAGGATGATCTTCATACTTTATTCTTGAGATTTTACCCTTGAACTTAGTAGACTATAAGTTAAAAAAAAGACTGTAGTGGCAAGCTCGCAACAATCTCACAGCAGAGAAATTGAGTAAAGAAGAGAAGAAGAGAAACGGAGAAGAGATGGAAACTTGTAGTTAGTTGGAAGAGTGGCCAAAGGAAATGCAAGTTCAATTAATAGGACAGGTTTGCAGACAACATAGGTGGGACCACTTTTTAACTACACTAACCTCCCTCCTATACTGAACAACATGTGTGTTTCTTGTTTTTTCAGGAATGATAGTTGGAATGCAATGAAAGTGAGAAAACATGATCCTCTATGTGTCATTCCTAAAATTCTCAATACCCCTACCATGGCCATATGTATTTTAGTTTTCTAAAAATATACCTGCCTCAGAATGAAATTGTGCCCTTCATATTAAGCTACTTGAACACCAGCTTTCTTTATATTACAATATTTTGCTGATAGCACGAGGGACTCGTGCATAGAGTGACACTTGAACTTGGCCTTAGTTAGCAAGTAAACACTCAAACTTTGAGTATGCACATATATACCTCAACTCGTCTCTATTGAGTCAGTTGAACACTTCAACTGACAAAATGATCTTCTAGACACATCCAAAACTTTTGTGTCACATCTGTGTCAGGTGTCTACGAGACACACTAAGGACGAGATAGAGTGTTTGGTTATCAGTTGAGACCAAGTTGAGGTGTCTAGATGTGCTTACTTGTCCAGTGATGCCAAGACCATGGTCGTTTCCACGCTTTTATATCTATCATGACGAGAAAGGAATGAGAGCTAGATAGAAAGAATTAGATTTCGGGATAGAACAACACAAGGACAGACTTCAATAAAAATTATTGGGGCCATCACAGGGTAGTGGTAAAAGCTCACAAGGGTAGGCCAAATTATGTTGTAGAAATCACAATTGTAGAGCTAGCAAATTTTTGTTCTAGTGATAATATAACATCTCATACCACCCTCTCAATTACATGCCCTTCAAAATAATACCTTCTTTGGCTCATATATCTGAAAACAGAACATCACTTCTGTCAAAATGAAAATTTTAACAAGCAGCCAAAGCTTCATAAAAGTTGATTTGAGCAAAGAATGGCTAGTCCCCGTTTGACACAACCTCATGAGAGGAGGATTTCCCAAGGAGATCATAACTCATTCCCTCGACCAATGTGGGACTTAACAAGAACAAACACAGTCTATAAATTTTATGATAACAGGTGGCTATGATGGGTATAATAGAGGCATGACTAAGTGACCTAAGTATTGATCTAACATTCATCTTCCTAGGATTATAACCATCCATAGAATGATACCGTAAATGATCTGATACTAGACACCACTGATAAGAATAAAATGATCATTTTGCTAAACAATATGAGTAAATGACTATCAGGAAATTAATAAATATTGACAGAACCACCTCACTCTAACAGTAAAACAGATACTGCAGAGATGTATGACAATTGACACATGCTAGATAGTAGATACAATATCATTTTAAAGGGAAAACCAAAATCAGGGTAATTGAAGGTTGTTAAGATTATTCACTCGGAAGGAAAATAATCCAAAGTTGTTGCAAAATGAAATGCAAACAACGTTACTGTAAGAAACAAAGCACTCATCATAATTCATATCATTAACACCAGAACTATATAGAGAATAAAGAGGAAAGGCTAGAAATAGTAGAAAACCATCAAACATATAGCATGCTAAGAAATTCAACAGAAAAAACTACTATGCAGAAGGTTTAGAAATTAGAGGCTGTCGAATCAAGGGAAAAAAGATGTGAGAAAACATTGCACATATTATGTCTTGGCAAATGGATATCTGACTGTAGTAGCAAGCTCGCAACAATCTCACAGCAGAGAAATTGAGTAAAGAAGAAGAGAAGAAGATAAAAGGAGAAGAAGAGATGGAAACTTACCTTGTAGTTTGTTGCAAGAGTGTCCAAAGGAAACACAAGGTTCATAGAGAACATAGGTGGGACCTCTTTTTAACTACACTAACCTCCCTCCTATAATGAACAACATCTGTGTTTATTGTTTTTTCAAGAATGATAGTTGGAATGCAGTGAAAATGAGAAAACAGGATCCTCTATGTCTCATTCCTAAAATTTTCAATACCTCTATTAAGTATAGTGAAGGAACCCCTGCCATGGCCATATGGAAACCTAACAGTAATAGGAAATTCACCTGCTCATCAGTTTGGAACCTGTTGAGCAAGAAAAAAAATAAGTTCCTTTCTACGTGTGTATGTTTTCTTCCACAGTTCTTTATATTCTACACAGTTGCACACTCACGTCTTGCTCTATTTTTTTTTGTACTGGTGCAAGAATATGACTTCTTCCACTATTTTTATGTTTCTTCATAGCAGCACGCACATGTCGTTTTCCTCTATTTTCTATTTTTTACAACTATATGCACAAGTCATCTTCCTCTAGGTTTAGTTTTCCATACAAAAGCACAGGTCTTCTTCTTTGAATTCAAAGAACTAACTATGCTGTTGGAGTTATTTTATTGCAGATATGTATACAGAGAGGCCAAATTCACTACTATGACTGCCTACAGTTATCCAAGAAAGCAAAGAAAAATAAAAGCGCAAACTTTTCAGATGATACCTATTTCAAAATAACCAAGGCCCCTTCAATCATCTCTAGAGTAGTTAGTCATATCAAATACATACCAAATGACTTCATAAAATATCTAGGAAATAAAGGAATTGATTCAGTAGATTACAAATTACAAATAAATATACAAAAAGTAAGAGAACAAAGTAGAATAAAGAGATCTAAAAGCTGAGGAATCTATTCAATAACTTTCAATAAAAGAAATAGAATAGGAGACCGCAAACATAATTAGCAAAACTTATTAATGGACAACGATATTACTAGGTTATTACATACACAGAAAGAATGAAACAATGATATATAGTCGAAACAGAGCAGAGAACATTAAGATCTATATTAGGAAGTAGCGATCAACGTACCTGAATATTGCAATTTTGTCCGTCGTTGCTGGAAATCATTGGTTACTGAAGCCGTTGGTCGCTATTCACTGTTCATCGTTCAAAATATATTAATGAACAACGATGAATCTAGATTATTGTATAGACAGAAAGAATAAAATAACAAAACATAATAGAAACAGAGAGAGAACATTAATCTCAATATCTGCAGAGTAGCGATTAACATACCTGCATAAAGCAATTTTGTACGTTGTTAATCACTGGATGTTGTTGGTCACTGTTAGTGTTTTTCCTTCACTCGTTAAAGGTCGCTGGGACCCTAGGATAAAAAGTTTTTGATGGAAGGGAGAGACATAGATTGTTGCAACACTAGGTTAAAAGTTTTCTGTGATGCGTGGGAGAGATTTTTATTAGAAAAAGCGGGAGTTTACCTTATTAGAAAGGAAACAGGATTTCCAGACGTGGGAGTTTTAATTTTCCAAAAAGGTAAAGGTTTTGTAGCTATTCTTTTCATTTGTTACTAAACATTACTTATTGCTGGCCATTAAAAATTAGTCGTTGATATATTTTCTTTCTTGAATATATTAGTGGCAATTAGCTTATTGCCGCAAGATAATTGTCACTAAAACCTATTTTTGTAGTATGTGGGCATCCTCTGAAACTCACCACCAGGTCGTTGGTGTTTACACTTAACCTGCTAACAAGTTAAACATTTGGACACAAAATCTGAGATGTCCTTATTTATGTTACACCACCAATAATGCTGACTTAGGTCATGGTACATCTTTATTGCTCTTGGATGAATAGAATAACGAGTACAATGAGCCTCCTCAAGAATCAATCTAATCAAGTCACCCACCTTCGGAACATAAATCCAACCTCCAATTCTCAAAACTCCATCTGGATCAAGTACTGCTTCCTTAGCCTCTTCTCTGGTCACTTTGTCTCTGATAAGACACAACTTCTGATCCTCAAACTGGCGCTCTCGAATCTGGTCCATCAAGGAAGAACAAGCCTCAAAAAGCGGTAACCTGACTACACCATTAGCTAGATGCTGAACATCCATGGCTAAAGGTCGCTCCTCAACTCGAACGACGGCTAGACTTTCCATGCTCTGGTCTTTCTACTCAAGGCGTTGGCCACCATATTAGCCTTCCCCAGATGATATAAATGGTCAAGTCATAGTCCTTTAGCAACTCAATCCATCTATGCTGCCTCAAGTTCAGATCCTTCTAACTAAATATGTATTGTAGACTCCTATGATCAGTGAAGACCTCACAATGTACACCATACAAGGTATGATTGTAACACCCCACATTTTACATGTACTAATGCTATGTAAATGAAACATGATATGACTTTTCAAATTAGCATCAATTTTTAAAATGTGCTTGAATCGCGTGTTAATGGGCGATATGTGCGTCTAACGCTTAAGAGGGTCGAGTGTATACATGTTTTGTGTTAAATTGAGGAGATCACAGCCCTAAATAAAGTGAGAGAGTTGAGGTACTTGTAGGACATAATAAGCTAGTAGGTGAGTCACCTACTTTCTTAGCTTAAAATTACTAGCTAAGCGGAGTCGAGGCCCGACGTCGAATTTGTCCAAGTCCGATTATGAATAAAGTCTATGTTAAGAAGGTAAATTTAGCCCATGTTTTAGCATCATAATTAGATCTTATTTTCAGTTTGGGAAGCATAGAAAATGGGACCAAGCCCATCCCAATTCATTTGAAAATTTGGCCCAAAGTAATTAAAGGGAAAGGAAAAGAATGGGAAGCAAAAGGCCCATTAAGTTGGAGACCAATTTAGGCCCAAGCCTAAGGGATAAGATGATGCATCACAAATGTATTAATAGGTGTCATTATCAGGTCAAAAGTACAAGAGAAAATTGGCCAAAAGAGTCTTTAAAAACAAATCAAAAGCAGCCCCTAAAGTCATTCCACTTGAAACAATTTTTCAACTTTCCTAAAGACTCTTGTCTTCTATCTATTTCACTTTACCAAGCTGCAAATATAATCCTCTAAGGCTCTTGAAGGAAAACCTGAATCTTGAAGGTAAAGGTAAGCAATTATAGTTGTGTATTTAGTATAATTTCTTCATGAAAAACAAGAAGTATATGCTAGTATGTTGTGCTGAAAATTTTGGACAGCTTGTGTCCTAAGGATTGTTGTGAATTTTTCTTGTTGTTCAAGAGGCTTTTCTCTTCTTGGTTAGCTGAATTATGAAGTAAGACTTATAATGTTAGCAAGGGATAGTTTTTTTAGTCATGTAATTGTTGCACTACTTTTATAGCCTGCAAAGATGAATTGTTGTACAATGTCGTAATTGTACTCTTAAAAGAAACTTGTGAGTTGATAATTGTAATATGTTGTTCCACGACCTTCCCCTACTTTGGGACTATTTGTGGACTATCTTAAGATTGGGTTTATGTAGTAAAAAACTTTGGATACAATTTAGGTAAAGTTAAAACAGATTCAGGATTGTTGACGTCGAAGTGTGGAGGAGGGATGTAGCGTTATGCCGCCTGTTTGTATGTTGTGAAGAATTGTTATATGTTGTGCCTTGTGGGCTGTTGTAAGACTTTTAAGAGTCTAAAATAAGGTGTATATGATATGTACACAAGAATGGTTATTAGAAAATACAATTATAAGTGAAAAGGCTGAAGAAATGTCTTCGCGTCGTTAATTAAACGTTTGTTGCCCGGGTGTTAGTTTTTATGAAATTGGGCTGCCAAAAAGTGTTTCATCATTGTTAATACTAGTATTATTGCCTATATACTGTAGATAAATATTTGAGGGAAAAACAGCCACTCCAAGGTAGTAAAGAGGTCATACAACGAGGTATGTAAGGCTACTTGATTTCGTATTGTTTGGCATGAAACATAGATCCCTCCTTGGTACATAAAGGCATTTACCAAACTCCGACACAACTATTAACCGTGTCTCCACCCTTTCATATGTTCACATGCTGCCATATATAATCACCTTCAAATATGCATACATACGTAAACACAAGGTTACATGGGTTCTTGTTGCTAATAAAGTTCACGAGTTGTTTTATCCCGTACGCATTTCATTATTTGTGTAACGTACTCATTTCATTGTCATATTGTCTTGTATGATTATTTACATGTCACATGTTACATCTACAGTCCTATAGCTCTAGTATTATGACCACCAAAAGCATAATCTCAAAGGTAATTGAAAGATAAAGTGAATTGTTTATTGATGGGTGGTAGCCCGAGGGGTGGAAGCATCACCTAGCCAGAGATGATCCTATCATGGATGATAGCCCGAGAGGTTAAGGAAGAACCTAGCCAGGGACGATCCCGATACAGTTTTACCACTGATCAGCTGGTCACTTGTATTACATGTTGTTGATAGATTATACAGTAAAGGTAAAGTAATATAAAGAACATAAAGTACATGATTCCAAAATATAACTAAAGGTGGTCTCTTATCCTACACCAATGCATAGTTTCATTTGAGTTATTACTTCATATACGGTATTTCCAGCCTTACATATTCAGTACATTATCTTGTACTAACATCCCTTACGAGGGACCTGCATTTCATGTTGCAGGTACAAGTGCTAATAGATTTCCCCAGTAGAGTACAGGACATCCAGCTGCTACTACAAGCTCCAGGTTGTTTCGGAGCTTTGTGTGTGTCTAGAGCTTATATGTTTGTATTATACAGTTAGTCGAGGCGAGGCCTTTCTCTTATCTAGAGGCTTTGTAGACTATGTAAATTAAAGTGTGGCCATATCTCGTACCTTAGACACGTGGCCCCAACGACCTAGCCATATGTATTTTTCTTTTGGCTTGTTATTATTGTTTTCTTTCTTAAAGGCACAATAAAGGTAGAAATCTCTTATAATATGTTAAAAAATGCATAGATATAGTTTGGTTCTCCCGAGCCTTGTCGTCAATGGGTGCCGGTCCGCCTTAATAAGACTTTGGGGCATGACAGAAGTGGTATCAGAGTGGGTCATCCTAGTGAGTCTACAAAGCCGTGTCTATGTATAGTCTTGTTTATCAATGTGTTGTGCACCACATTTATATAAAGGAGGCTATGTGGCATTTAGGAGTTGTTACTTTTTTTTTTCATTCTTTAGATCGTGCCATAGAGCGAAGTGTAATAGGTAGATTGTGTCTAACTCCTAAATTGTTTAGTACAGCGAGCAAGTATGCCAGAAACCAGGAAGAACAAAGGTAAAGGGAAGGTAGTAGAAGTGGTGGCTAGTATACCTAGTCATGTGAGTCAACAAAATGAGGCTCGAGATGAGTCTCTGTCATAGACATCTCCAACCCCTCCAGCTCCTGATGAACCCAGAAGTAGTGAAATTCCCCAGAACCACCTATTGATACTACCATGCAGGATCTGAGAAATGCAATCCAACTATTGACTCATATAGTTACTGGCCAAGGCCAAAGACAGGAAGGTCCAGCTATAGGTGCAGATGGTGCAAATAGGGCAGCTGGCACGAGGATACATGGCTTTCTTAATTTGGACCCTCCATTCTTCACTGGGTCTGATCCTAATGAAGATCTCCAAGACTTTATTGATCGATTCAGCGCACTTTAGATTCAATGTATGTGAGTGGTACATAAGCTGTCGAGTTAGCGACATATAGGTTGAAGGGTATGGCTATATTGTGGTATGAAGCTTGGAAGCAATCCAAAGGTATAGATGCTCCCCCAACCACTTAGAAAGAATTCAAAGAGGCATTTCTTAACTATTACTTGCCATTAGATATCCGAGAGGCCCGTGCAGATCAGTTCTTGAACCTCCACCAAGGGAATGTGAGTGTGAGAGAGTATAGCCTCCAATTTAATTCCCTGTTCAGGTATGCTCCTAATGTAGTTGCTACTATGGCAAATAGAGTTAATCGATATGTGGATAGATTGGATACGTATCTGGTTAGAGACTGTACCATTGCTTCATTGAATAAAGACATGGATATAGCAAGAATGCAAGATTTTGCACAGAAATTGGAGGATCAGAGGCAAAGGAGAAGGACACAAGAGTTAGAAAGGGCTCAGTCCAAGAGGGCCAGATCTTTAGGGCAGTTTACACCGTCCTAAGGTGAGCTTAGGCCTCGGTTTTCTAATAGACCGCCAAGGCCATCATCCTCCTACTCTACAGCCAGTGCTCCACCACAACTTCAGGGGTCTAGGAGGAATCAGTTTGGTCCACGAAGTGAAGGGCAAGGTGCCCGAATAGCGGGATATTCAGCAGGATAGCAACTGACTCCTAGGCAACCTTGTAACCAGTGTTGGAAGGAGTCATCCGGGTATATGTCATGTTGTGACAGATGTTTGTTATTAGTGTGGTGTGCCAAGGCACATGATAAAGGATTGCCTAAAGAGGCGTATGGGTGATATAGCATAATCTACTAGGTCAGTTGTTGCATCATCATCATCATTAGTTCCTTTATTAGGTAGGGGTCAACAAACACCTATGGGTCATAGTAGAGGTATTAGAGGAGCAGCTAGCTCTAGCGGAGTCCAGAATCGCACCTATGCTCTGGGGAGTCGGCAAAATTTGGAAGCTTCACCTGATGTGGTCACAGGTATATTGTCCATCTTTTTACATAATGTATATGCCTTAATTGACCCTGGTTCTACACTATCATACATTATCCTACTAGTTGCTGGGAAGCTTAAGAGAATACCCAAATTATTGAGCAAACCATTTGAAGTGTCTACACCAACCAGTGAATCTATTATGGCTAGAAGGGTTTATTATGACTGTATAGTAACTGTTTGTGACCCTGACACATTGGCTGATTAAGCTAGAAATGGTGGAATTTGATGTTATAATGGGTATCGATTGGTTAGATTCTTGCTATGCCACCGTGGATTGCTGAACTAAGAGAGTGTACTTCCACTTTCCAAATGAGGCAGATGGGAAGGAAATGTTGGGACACCAAAGGGGAAGTTTATCTCTTATTTTAAGGCCAGAAAGATGATATCTAAGGGGTATATATGTCATTTAGTTAGA
>JAABOM020059118.1:0-13153 GCA_011800125.2 Solanum clarkiae
ATTGGGTCTCCTTAATTGGAAGTAACCAAGGATCAAAAAGCCACATACCTTCACTAAGATGAAGAAACCCCAAATAATTTGAAGAAGAATTGAATTCCCCAGCTCCCAAGTTGAGAATCTCCAAGAGTTCCTTTGTGAAAAGCTTTTGAGAGAGTTTGAAATCTTAGTATTGAGTTTTGAATGTTTGATATAGGGTTAAGTCTTTAGATGGTCATCGGATGACATAGGAGTCCCCAAAAGACCAATAGGAATAGCCAAATTCACAAAAATACCATTAATGAATAGGAGGAAAAATTTCCCGAAAGCCATTTCACTTGAGGCCATATGGCCCATGTAGCACTCCACGGTTCATATGGAGTGCTCGTGAGGCAACAGTTAGACGAAGTTTTGAAAATTGCAACCTTGAACGTACATAGAATTTTTCGCGCGAAGTTCACCACAGGGACGGCTTCACGAGTTGTATGAAGCCACACGACTCGTGTAGTGCACCCGTCTCCCCATACTTAGGAAATTTTTATAAAAAGTTACAAGATAGCCATCCTATATGTCACAACCCAGACCTAGGGCCTAGACATGACATGACGAATGGAGAACCCGAAGGGACCCTAAACAAGCCTCTTAGCATATCATTACATATTCTTGATCGCGAAAGCAATTAAAACAACAATAAGAGATAGTAAAAAAGAATATACACGGCTAAGGGACATCCTTAATACCGTAGAAACATAACAAGCCAATAGTATAGAGTTAACATGTCATAAGGTTCCAATAACACCTATAATACATAGATAGGAGAGGAGGCAAAGACAATCTCTAGGCTCACCCTTATAACCATAGGTTTTCAACGTAAGAAGAGTCAATACATAATATAATCAAGAGAATTAAGTCCTCAAAGTTGAGGACTCACCAGCTTACTTTGAGAGAAATCGTACTAGCCACGTGGAGTAGGAAGATGATCAAGTGGGGCTTTGGTTCCTATATGTTAAAATCACGTAGACATAGAGTGTGCATTAGTACGTGTAAATGTACTAAGTATGTAGGGTGCAATATAATAAGAGATATGCAATATAGGCTAAATACAATATCAAAAGAAATGGATAGCATAATAACACTATGACATGTACGAATGATGCTTGTAGTAAAACATGCTTATATAGAATATATTATATGTGTTGTTAGAGACGTCTTGATGGTTGACGCACTCTACCTTCTACGGTGATTGAGGTATCAACCCCTCAATTGGTTGATGGTTGTCATGCCCTACCATCCATGGCACTTCAAGTATCAACCCCTCAAATGGTTGATGGTTATCACGCCCTATCATCCATGGCAATTGAAGTATCAACCCCTCAATTAGTTAATGCTTGTCACACCCTACCATCCACGATGATTGAGGTATCGCACCCCCTCAATAAGGTGTGGTCAACTTGCAACACTATAAATACTTCTCATCAAATCAACACATATATAACTTCCTTTAATCAGTATAACATCATTCAAGTCATAAGACATATAATGGTTCATCAATAGGTCAAGAACCCTAAACCACACATTTTATCAAACACTTGGTGGGTGTGATGCTAGTGTAAAACTATGCAATTCAAGAATGAAATCTTGCAAGAAAACTTGAAGTAAATCAACTCACCAATACTTGGTAATACCCTCATGCAATATGTATATTGAAATCCATCATCAAATCTCAAAATAAATACTAGATTCATAGCTCAAAATATGCTTAAACAATCACACTTTTATGAAACTCCAACACAGTTCGTAGTCAAATTCATAAAAAGTAAGACCATAAGTTAATCAACTTAGAAACATGAAATTTATGTAAAAAGGAATCTTGGGAACTATGGGTGAAAGGACCCAATATTTGAAACCCATATACCTCAACATTGGAGAATTTCTTGATGAAGGTTTGATTGAGAACTTGAAGTTTGAGTGAATTCCTTAAGATCCGGAATGAGTTTGGGACCTTGATTTTGAGTGAAATATTTGTCTAAGTGTTTGAGAGAGCATTGGAGAATTTCTTGTATGATATGGTTCTGAAATATGGCTAAGTATAGGTATTTTTACGCATAGAAAGAAAGTCCGAGACCCAAAAGACTTGGACCGAACAACAAAATTGGGCAAAAAAATATACATACACATGCCCTGGCCGCATTGCACCAGGGGCGCACAGAGCTCTCATGAAATTGTATTTTAGGAATTATGAATTTTGATACAGTTTCTCTAAAATAGGGTTAGACCCATTTCCCACTCAATCTTTCCCCCGATCATGAATGTGAAGTCGAATTTTGGATATCACGCATGAATTTTGAGATATATAGAAATTACAATTTTGAGCACTTTCGACACACATTTTAGGGCACATTTTGAGGTTGTTTGAATATCTCGTCCATGAGAACATTCATCCCCAAATATCAAAGACACATATATGAAAGACCCCCAAATGTGCCCGAAAATGTGCTTTGGAAGTGCCCGAAATTTTAATTTTCATATATCTCAAAACTCATGTGTGATATCGAAAATTTGACTTTATATTCTTGTTCAAGGGATCAAATTTACAGGGGAAAGAGTTTAACCCCGATTTTAGAGCAAACAAATTGCAATTTTAAATTTCCAAAATTTTATTTTACAAAATCGATCCGCGACAGTGCCGCAATGGGCAACTGTCACAGACCAGTGTAAATCTTTCCTCTGTGATAGGTCCACGCCGTGGACCAGATGCGGCCCTGTGAAAATTCTGCCTAGTTATTTTTCTTGCGGTCCAAGGCTTTTAAGTCTTGGGCCTAAGTGTCCTCAAACATGAATATACCTATACTTAGCCATTTTTCACCCTCATATCATTCTAAACATTTTCGAATACTCATTCAAACACTTATCCAATATTTTATCTCCTAAACTCAAGTCTTAAAACTCTCTCCAGATCTAAGGATTTCCTCTCAAGCTTCAAGTCTCGATCTCCAATCTTCATCAAGCTCATCTCCAAAGCTGAGGTAAGTGCGTTTCTTTAACCCATGATACCCAAGCTCTCTTTACTCAAAAAATGCATGATTTAAAGTTGACTTATTCATGGGTCTTATCTATTATGAGAATCACTGCACACAATGTTGGATTTATGAAATTGTGACTCTTTTACTATGTTTGGAGCTTTGAATCTAAGGTCTATGGTGTGGATAGATGAAGGATCTTGATGTATATTGTTAGAGGGTGTTACCAAGTATCTATTAATGGCATGACACTGATTTTTCTAGAATGATTTCACTCTTGAATTGCATGATTATACACTAGCATTACAGACCCTCTAAGTGTTTAATATAATGTCCGATTATGGATTCTTGAGGAATTGAAGCTCCAATGTATGTCTTATGAGTTAAATGACTATATGATGGTGAAATGATGATGGAATGATGATGAAAATGAATGTATGTGTATGATGATGAAATGAGTGTATATATGTGATATTATCTGTATATAGGGCCGGGGATGACCAAGCCTAGCTCGGGATGTTGTAGGCCCGAGTAACCTATCGAGGGGTTGGTACCTTGGTCACCTATCTTGGGGGGTGGTAGGCCCGGGTAACCTTGTTGGGGTTTTGTACCCATCAATCTTGATGGGGGTTTTGTACTCTTTCAACCTTGATGGGAGGTTTGTACTCCATCAACCTCGGTAGGGTTTGTACTACATCAACCTCAGGAAAGGGTTAATGCCTCATGTGCCTATCCAACGGGGTTGTAGGCCTTGGATTGCACTATAATGGTCAACTCTTACCCTCGTATTATGTTCTATATAGGCATGGTTTTACTTCAAGCATCATTCATGCATGCGATATTGTTGGTACGCTATCTATTGCTTATGATTATACATTTTGCCTATGAATCCTATCTCTCTTGTTGCATGGAATCCTACATACTTAGTACATTCAAATGTACTAACGTATATTCTATGCCAACATTATTTCACCATCTAGGAACCAGTGTACCAATTGATCATCCTCCTCCACGTGGCTTGTACGACTTCTATCAAGCTTGTTGGTGAGTCCTCCATTCTAGGGACATTACTTATGCTCTATTTCTATGTATTAAGTGTTTCTCCCTTTGACTTATGTATTGACTATTAGGGTGAGCCTAGTTGCTTTGTCTTATCCCTCGCTCTTATCTGTGTAGTAGAGGTATTGTTGGACATGTTATGTATCTATGCTATGAGCTTTACTCTATTAACTCTTGATGTTTATGATACGGAATTTTATCGTTAGTCCCAATTTTTTCCTTGTTTACATTTATCTCTTATTGTCATTCTACTTGCTTGCACCACCAAGGATGTGTAATGATATGCTCTGTGGCTTGTTTGGGGTTCCTTCGGGTTCCCTATTCGCCAATCACGTCTAGGCTCTAGGCTTGGGTTGTTACAAAGGTGGTGTCAGAGCACTAGGTTGTTAGATCCTTGGAGTCCAACACACTACATTGATTAGAGTCTTATTCATGGTTGTGTTGTACACCACAACAATGAATAGAAGGCTATGAGACATTTTGGGAAATGTTTCCCTTCTTCATATCCTAAGTCGTGCTGTAAGTTGAAATAAGCTTTCCCCATGACGATTGTTCTTTGTTATGCTAGATCAAGCCTAATACGAAGGGGAGACAACCCCGCACGCCCGAGGATCCACCGACTAATGGAGAGCGTAGTGATGCTCTCACCATGCTTGCACAAGTGGTGGCTAATCAATCCAACCAAGGGGACCAAGCCCCTCATGCTCCTATACCGGTCAAAGGTGAGTGAGGACCCCTAAGAGTTCATTGATGAGGTCTATAAAGTTTTGTCCATCATGGGTGTGAGGCCGGAGGATAAGGCGAAGTTGGCAGCCTACCAACTCAAAGAGATAGCACAAATATGGTACAATCAATGGAAGGATGAGTAGGGAGTTGGCTATGTGGTACTTTTGGGAGAAGTTCAAGGTGACCTTCCTTAATCGGTTCTTCCCTCTTGAACTTAGGGAAGCTAAGTTGGTGGAATTTATGAATTTGAAACAAAGGTCCATGAGTTTGAAGGAGTATGCCCTCAAGTTCACCCAATTTTCAAAGTTTTCTCCTCATTTGATTGCCGACCCAAGGTCGAGAATGAACAAATTTGTTGTGGGAGTTCTGACTTGGTTAGTAAAGAATGTCGATCCGCCATATTGATTAGTGACATGGACTTGTCACAGTTGATGACCTATGCCAAGCAAATGGAAGAAGAGAAATTGAGGAAAAGAAGGGGCCATGAGGCTAAGATGACCCATTTTGAGGGTAAGTTCCAAAGGAGCGGATGGTTCCATCGAGGCCAAAGGCCTACTCATGCATTTGATAAGAGGGTTGGAAATGATCTTCTGAGGGCCCAAGGTGTAAGGGGTGTGGCTCCTATTGATGTGTGTCCGAAGTGTGATAAGTGTCATGGTAGCCCAGATTAAGGAACACTAGTGCTTGTTATGGTTGTGGGGAAGTGGGGCATAAGACGATAGATTGCCCTCAAAACCGCAAAAAGGCAAGGAGGTTCATCCATAATGTGCTAATGTGGTACCATTGGGGAGATGTGGCTGACAAGATGGTGCCCCAAGGCAAAACCAGTTCTGTGCTTTGCATTGGATGGAAGAGGTTGATGAAGTCCCTAATGTTGTTACCGGTATGTTAAAAATCTTTAAATTTGATGTGTGTACATCGATTGACCCGGGTGCCACTATTTCTTTTGTTACCCTCTTTGTTTTCCAAAAGTTCCATGTTGACCTTGAATTGTTGCATGAGTTATATAAAGTATCTATTGTTGCTAGAAAGTTTATAGAAGTTATCTTATTTTCATCTTGCATAAATTGTGTGATCTTGTTGAATTAGATATGGTTTATTTTGATATCATTCTTGGGAGGGATTGGTTGCATGCCCACTATGATTCTATTGATTGCAGAAACTGTAGGGTCAAATTCCAATTTCCAAATGAGCTCGTCCTTGAGTGGGAAAGTTAAGATGTGGTGGTCCAGGGTAGATTTATTTCTTGCATTAATGCTCATAAGTTGGTGGTCAAGGGTAGATTTATTTCTTGCATTAACGCTCATAAATTGATCTCTAAGGGGGTGTCTTTACCATCTTGTGAGGGTTAGGGATGTGGAGCTTAAAGTTTTTCCCATAAAGTTGGTTTCCGATTGTAAATGTGTTTCTTGATGTCCTCCCAAATGACCTTCCTGGTGTTCCTCCCGAAAGGGGAATAGACTTAAGCATAGGCCTCCTCCCCGATATTCAACCCATTTCGATTCCCCCTTAGGCCCCGGCGGAGTTGAAGGAACAATTGAGGGACTTATTGGAGACAGGATTTATTAGACCTAGCCAATCACCTTGGGTACTCCAGTGTTGTTTGTGAAAAAGAAGATGGGTCCTTTAGGATGTGTATTGACTACCGGCAACTCAATAGAGTTAGCATAAAAAATAGATATCCTCTTCCAATGATTGATGATTTGATTGACCAATTGGAATGGGCTAGCCATTCCTATAATATTGATCTTTGGTTCGGGTATTGTCAAGTGAAAGTGAGTAGGTGTGACATTCCCACAATATCTTTCTGGACTAGATATAGGCATTATGAGTTTGTTGTGATATCTTTTGGGTTGACCAATGCACTGGCCATATTCATGGACCTTATGAATAGGATCTTCAAACCCTACCTTGATTCCTTTGTTGTGATCTTTACTGATGAAATTTTGATCTATTCTCCTGGTGAAGAGGAGCATAGGGCTCATTTAAGGGTTGAATTGCAAAGATTGAGGGAGGATAAATTGTATGCTAAATATGAAAAGTGTGAATTTTTGTTAAGGAAGGTTGCTTTCCTAGGGCAAGTGGTGTCGGGGAATGGTATTAAGGTGGATCCAAAGAAAATTGATGTGATTAGAAATTGTCCTAGACCATTGACCCCGTCTAACATTAAAAGTTACTTGGGCTTAGCGGGTTATTATCAGAGGTTTATGAATGAGTTCTCTTCTATTGTTTCTCCTATGACAAAATTGACTCAAAAGAAGGCCAATTTTGTGTGGTCTGATGAATGTGAGAGGAGTTTCCAAATAATGAAAGATAAGCTTGTGTCCGCTCCTGTATTGTCACGAATAGAAGGGCTTCAGGGATTGTTTATGTATTGTGATGCTTCCTGGGTTGGTTTGGGGTGTGTGTTGATGTAAAATGGTAAGGTCATAGCCTATGCTTCTAGACAACTCAAGGTATATGAACGGAACTACCCTACCCATGATCTGGAGCTAGCTGCCATGGTGTTTGCATTAAAGATTTGGTGTCACTACTTATACCGGGTGCATGTAGATGTGTTCACCGATCATAAGAGCCTCCAATATGTCTTCGCTCAAAAGGATCTCAACTTGAGACAGTGGAGATGGTTATAACTTCTTAAGGACTATGATATGAGTATGCACTATCATTTGGATAAGGCAAATATGGTGGCAGATGCCTTGAGTAGGGTTTCCATGGGTACCCTAGCTCATGTTGATAGTAGTGAGAAGGATATGGCTAGGGAGGTCCATTAGTTGGCTAGGTTAAAAGTTAGGTTGGAAGAGGATGGTAATAGTGGTGTGGTTGTTGTTGATGGCTCTAAGTCTTCTTTGATGGATGAGGTGATGAAAAAAAAGATCTTGATCCATCCTTGTTAGAATTAAAGGCATTGGTGAAAGAGGGCAAAGTAGAGGTTTTCTCCCAAGGGGAAGATGGCGCTCTTAGGTACTAAGGTTGGTTATGTGTGCCATGTGTGGATGGTTTGATAGAAAGGATCCTTGATGAGGTCCATAACTCTTCTTATTCTATCTACCCAGGTTCCATCAAAATGTATAGAGACTTGAGGTATGTGTATTGGCGGGGAGGCATGAAGAGGTATATTGCCAAATTCATTTTCGGTTGTCATACTTGTCAACAAGTCAAAGTCGAACATCAAAGACCGGGTGGCCTAACCCAAGATATTGAGGTTCCTACATGGAAGTGGGAAGAGATAAATATGGATTTTGTGGTTGGTTTTTCCAAGACTAGAAAGGGTTTTCATTTCATTTGGGTTGTGGTTGATAAAATGACAAAATCGGCTCACTTTCTACTGGTTAAGACCACATTTGGGGCTGAAGATTATGCAAGGTTATACATTCGTAAGGTTGTACGGGGTTCCTTTGTCCATCATATCGGATTACGGGGCACAATTTACTTCACATTTTTAGAGATCTTTCCAAAGGGGTCATGGTACTAGAGTTAAGCTTTCTACGATCTTCCACCCTCAAACGAATGGCCAAGCCAAGAGGACCATCCAAATAATTGAGAACATACTTATAGCATGTGTGTTGGAGCTTAAAGGTAGTTGGGATAACCACCTTCTATTGATTGAATTTGCCTACAACAATTATCATTCTAGCATCGGTATGACTCCTTTAGAGGTTCTCTATGGGAGACGTTGTAGATCACCGGTTGGTTGGTTTGAGGTTCGTGAGGTAGATTTTTTGGGACCAGATCTAGTTATGGAGGCTCTTAAGAAGGTTAGGATGATTAGGGAAAGGTTGAAGATGGCCCAAAGTCGCCAAAAATCCTATGCCGATATGAGAAGGAGAGACCTTGAATTTCAAGTTGGTGATTGGGTCTACCTAAAGATTTCACCCATGAAGCGTGTGGTCTATTTTGGTAAGAGGGGCAAGTTGAGCCCAAGATACATTGGTCCTTATGAGGTCATGAGGAGGCAAGGTAGCTTATGAGTTGAGGTTGCCTAGTGAGATGGAATTGGTGCATCCGGTGTTCCACGTGTCCATGTTGAGGAAATGTGTGAGGGATCCGAATGCCATTGTTCCTCTTGATGTTGTGGGTGTTGTTGAGGATAATTTGACTTATGAAGAGGTGCCAGTTCAAATTTTGGATAGGCAAGTGAAGAGGTTGAGAAAGAAAGAGGTAGCTTCCCTTAAAGTGCTTTGGAGGAATCAACAAGTTGAAAGTGCTACTTAGGAGGCCGAAGCGGACATGCAAAAGCGATATCCTTACCTTTTCCACTCAACACAAGTCTAAGGTATTGATCAAAGTCATTTATTGATCTTACGTCTTAAGTTCAGCCCTGTCACTGCATATGTTCACGTTTAAATTGGTAAGTTCATGATGATTTTACACTTATGATAAAGTTTTTGCAATGATGTTTAAGTGCATTGTTGCATCTCTATGTGGGCTGAAATTTTCACGTTTGTGCATATCATATACTTCTCTTTGACATTCGTGGACGAATGTTTCCAACGGGAAGATATTGAAATGACCCCAAAAAGTGCCCGAAAATCTGCCTAGAAAGTGCCTGAAATTGTAATTTCCTTATATCTCAAAATCCTTGTGTGATATCGAAAATCCGACTTCATATTCTTGTTGAGGGGATCAAAATTTGGGGGAAAAGGGTCTAACCCTGATTTCAGAGCAAACGAATGGTTATTTTGAATTTCCAAAATTTTAATTTCCAGAACCAATTCGTGACAATGCCCCGACGCACAGCTGTCGCGGACTAGTGTAAATC
Organism: Solanum clarkiae; assembly: GCA_011800125.2. Lineage (NCBI taxonomy): Eukaryota > Viridiplantae > Streptophyta > Magnoliopsida > Solanales > Solanaceae > Solanum > Solanum clarkiae. Next base: position 9,544 of record JAABOM020059118.1, read on the forward strand.
TATCCTCCGTTGTAGGTCCACGTCGCGGACTACATGCGGACCTGTGTCTAAGGCTTTTAAGTCTTGGGCCTAAGTGTCCCCAAACATGAATATACCTATACCTAGCCATTTTTCACCCTTATATCATTCTAAACGTTCCCCAATACTCATTCAAACACTTAACCAATATCTTATCTCCTAAACTCAAGTCTCCAAACCCTCTCCGGATCTAGGATTTCCTTTCAAGCTTTAAGTCTCCGTCTCCAATTTTCATCAAGTTCATCTCCAAAGCTAAGGTATGTGGGTTTCTTTCATGGGTTCCTTTCACCCATGATACCCAAGCTCCCTTTGCTAAAAAATTACATGATTTAATGTTGATTTATTCATAGGTCTTGTCTATTATGAAAATCATTGCATACTACATTGGGTTTATGAATTTGTGACTGTTTTACTATATCTGGAGCTATGAACCTAAGGTCCAAGGTGAGGATTGATAAAGGGTATTGATGCATATTGTTTAAGGATGTTACCAAGTATCTCTTGATGGCTTTACACTAATTTTTCTAGAATGTTTTCACTCTTGAATTGCATGGTTTTACACTAGTACTATTGACCCTCTAAGTGTTTGATAAAATGTCCGATTACGGATTCTTGAGTATTTGAAGCTCCAATATTTTTCTTATGAGTTGAATAACTATATGATGATGAAATGATGATTGAATGATGATGAAAAGAAATGTATGTTTATGATGATGAAAGGAGTGTATATATAAGGTATTATCTCTATATAGTGTCGGGGATGACCAAGCCAAGCTCGGGGGATTGCAGGCTAGGTAACCTATCGAGGGATTAGTACCTTTGGTCGCCTAACTTGGGGGGTGATAGGCCCAAGTAACCTTGTTGGGGGTTGGTACCCATCAATATTGATGGGGGGTTCGTACTCTGTCAACCTTGATGGGAGGTTTGTACTCCGTCATCCTCAGTGGGGGGTTTCTACTCCATCAACCTTATGAAATGGTTAGTACCTCATGTGCGTATCCAAGGGGGTGGTAGGCCTTGGATTGCACTATAATGGTCACTCCTCACACTCATATTATGTTCTATATAAGCATGGTTTTACTTCATGCATCATTCATACATGTCATATTGTTAGTATGCTATCTATTGCTTATGATTATGCATTTTATCTATGATGCCTATCTGCTGTTGCATGTCATCCTATATACTTAGTACGTTCAAGCGTACTGACGCATACTATATGCCTGCATGATGTCACCATGTAGGATTCAATGTATCGATTGATCATCCTCCTTCACGTGGTTATTACGACTTCTATCAAGCTTTTTGGTGAGTCCTCCATTCCGGGGGCATTACTTATTCTCTATTTCTAAGTATTAAGACTTTCTCCCTTTGACTTATGTATTGACTATGAGGGTGAACCCGGTTACTTTGTCTTGGCCCCAGCTCTTATCTATGTAGTAGAGGTGTTGTTGGACATTTTATGTATCTATGTTATGAGCTTGACTCTATTGACACTTGATGTTTATGATATGGAAGTGTATCCTTACTCACAATTTTCCTCTTGTTTACATTTATCTCTTATTGTCATTCTAATTGCTTTTGCGACCAAGGATGTGTAATGATATACTATAAGGCTTGTTTGAGGTTTCTTCGGGTTCCCCATTCGCCGGTCAAGTCTAAGATCTAGGCTAAGGTCGTGATAGTATATAAGAGGTGCAAACAAGATAATTTCAGCCCACACAAGAATGCAACAATGCACTTTAACATCTTTTCAAAAATCTCAACATAAGTAGCAAAATCACTATGAATTTGTCAACATAAATATGAATGCATGCAAATGACATAGGAGCTAAAACATAAGACTCGAATTCACATAGGAGACTTAGAATTTGTACCTTAAGCTTGAGTAGAATGGAATAGATAGGGATAACACTTTTTCATGTCCGCCTCGGCCTCCCACGTAACACTTTCGACTTGTTGTTTCCTCCAAAGGACCTTAACGGAAGTCACATCATTGTTCCTTCAGATCCTTGCTCCTCAATTTCTTCACTTGTCTTCCAAGATCTCTACTAGAACCTCTTCATAAGTCAAGTTGTCTTCAACAACACCCACAACATCCAATGGGACAATAGCATTTGGGTCACCTACACATTTCCTCAACATGGATACATGAAAGACCGAATGAATCAAGTCTATTTCACTAGGCAATTCCACCTCATAGGCCACCTAACCAATCTTCCTCAACACCCTATAATGACCCACAAATCTTATACTCAACTTACCCTTTTTAACAAAATGAACCACACCCTTCATGGGTGATACCTTCAAATAGACCCAATCACCAACCTTAAATTCAAGATTCCTTCTCCTCACATCGGCATAGGACTTTGATGACTTTGGGATATTTTCAACCTTTCTCTAGTCAACCTTACCTTCTCCATAGCTTCCATGACCAGATCTAGATCCAACAAAGCCATTTCTCCCACTTCAAACCATCCAACCAGTGATCTACAATGCCAACCATAGAGGGCCTAAAAGGAGCCATACCAATGTTATAATGATAGCTATTATTATAAGCAAACTCAATCAATGGAAAATGATCATCCCAACTACCCTTAAATTCCAAAATACAAGCTTTAAGCCTATCCTCAAGAGTTTGGATAGCTCTTTCGGCTTGGCCATCCGTTTGAGGGTGAAAGACCGTACTAAGCTTCATCTTGGTACCAAGACGTCTTTCGAAGGACCTCCAAAAGTGAGAAGTGAATTGAGCACCACGATTTGATATGATAGACAAAAGCACCCCTTGATATCTAACCAACTCATGAATGTAAAATCTAGCATAATCTTCAGCCCCATAAGTAGTTTTAACCAATAGGAAATGAGCCGACTTTGTCATTCTATCAACCACAACCCAAATAGAATCAAAACTCTTTCTAGTCTTAGGCAACCCAACCACAAAATCCATGTTGATTTCCTTTTACTTCAAAGTAGGAATATCTGTATCATGGGCAAGGCCGCTCGACTTTTGAGATATCTGAAAATTACGATTTTGAGCACTTCTAAGGCACATTTTTGAGCACTTTTTGGGACTCAGATATTTTTTTCTTGGAAGCTTCACAAAGGGCCTCACGGCCTTTCTCACGCCGCATGACTCATGTGACTGGGTGTGGCACCTCAGTTAACCCCAAATGATGGGGTTTCAACATGGCTCTTCCACACGATCCGTGTGGTGTCACATTGCCCATGTGGGGTGCCAGTGTGGCATGCCTTGGCTTGTAACACCACACAAAGAGTCAAGACCCCAAAATCACATAAGCATTGTGACCCTACACTGGCTGTGTGGTCCTCTCTTTAGACGACACTTGGTCCCAACTTTGTCCGAAATGAAAATTTTTAAGTCCCAATGACGTCATACGATATCCGGGGTCATTACAGCTCCTATTACTTAAACTTTGTTGTTGACTCTGTTCTTTAGGCGAATTCTTGCTACTTAAACAGAAAATGGACTTGAAATTCGCCCACATCCTGCAGGAAGTCTCCTGAACTTGAATGGGGATTTGTTCGTATTCTCCAAATGTGTTCTTCAGATCAAAGTGAATAAAAATACAAG